>OY812999.1:92301747-92599247 GCA_963681545.1 Germaria angustata | reverse complement strand
TCAAAATCGGCCCAGCCGTTTTGGAGCCATTACGTTACATACATACATACATACATACATACACACATCCAATTTTATATATATAGATACATATTTATGCATATACATATACATATGTATGTAGATGAATGTAGAAATAAAAAATCAGCACCAGCTGAATGGTAAAAAATAGACATGTGTGCTGAGCGTGGGCGGAAGGGCGAGGAAGTGTATAATGTTAATATTTTGAATGAATGAAAATTTTTCTGTGTTCATACATATTTATGTAAGTAAATGCTACATGATGAGTAAAGTAACGGTATACAAATGGAATATGCAAAAAAAACTTACATCACTCACTCCGCTCTTCTTTTTTGCATTTGCATTTTTGGTGTGTATGGCTGTAGTTTTAAAGGAAATGCATTGGAATGTATGTATGTAAGTATGTATGTATATTGCTATAATAAATGAAAACGAGAAAGAATGAAGAATTGCAGACATTATAAATATTTGTTGTTTTGTATATTAATGGAAATGCGTGAATATATGTATGTACATACATATATAGATATGCACATACATATGTATATATGTACATAAGTACAAACATATGTAGATATGTACAATTTAAATAATATGTCTTGTACAAGAGCGGAAGTAATACTTTAGAATTATTTGTATTGTAAATTTATTAGTTACGAGGGTTTTTAAAGAGGTATAAATGTACATACATACATACATATGTACGTATATATGTACGTTTTTACATATTTATACGCTTAGAGGATTAGCACACTTACATATGTATGTACATACTTTTACTGTCGAACTTCTCTGCAGTGAACTTTTAAACAATGAATCACTACCTAGTTATTATGGATCGATTTCAAGAACACAGCTTTTCTGATTTAGTTTGAGTATATGTATTTTGATCTTATAATAAATTTCCATACAACAGTGAATTTTTCTTTACAATGAAAAAATTTTGCAGTAAATTTGGTTTACGTGTTTTTTGTCTCCACATAATGAATTAGTTCAACCAATTGTTACGCATACTAACAATATTATGTACCGAGACGGAAATTAGGCGATCTCCAAAGATGAAAATAATACTCACAAAAAGAATGAAGTACTATCAATAACAATTTAGACAGCAGTTGCCTCTGATCAGTTGATGAAAATCACACAGCGAGGTATTATTTCTCTTGAAAAAAGTTATTAGTAATTAACAAAGCTGGAGGAGGAGTAACAAACAAACAATGCGCTCGAGCAATTTGAAATTCTTCCCAGAAATTTAAAAACGAAAGTAAAATATGATTATTTTAAATAAAATTGGAAAAAAATATTATTTATGTATAATGAAGCGATTTTCTGGTCCTGTGGAGATTCGATATGTGGAGGTCCGGCCGTATCTTTATTTATGCATGTATCTATATGTAAGTACATATACAAACCAATGTATGTATACATAAATTGCTGTACCATCTATAGTAGTTATATACATAAATTCAGCAGATAGGAGCAAATAGGTCTGTTCCAGATAACAATATATTTACATAAGTATATGCAATACTAAGTACATATATGAAATGCAAAGAGAAATTTTTATTTCCCTAGACTATTTTGTAATTTATAAACGAAGAGAGTATAAAATTTAAGTAAAATATAATTTAACATGATTTTAAAATTAATGCTTAAAAACTTACGATATGCGACACAAGATTATAATCACATAATCAAATTAACCAAATGCAATGCTTCAATTTCTTAATAACGCTAATAACGCTTGAATTTAATTTTTATATTCGCCGTGCGCTGTATAGCTAGTCTTTATATAAACAATCTGTTTTTAAAAATAGATGTTCATACATACTACTACTATATAAATAGTAGAGTTTTTAAATGTATTCTTTAAAGCTGTTCGTTTTTAATCAGACCATGCCGTGCTCTAAGCGCCAAAAGAGATGGAACATACACAAATTGGTATATTCTATGTATATGAATATATTGCGGTTACTAATTGTTATTTTTTGTTCCGTACATAGCGAATTAAGCAGAAAAATATATAGTTAAGCATATTTCTAATGTTTATCTACATACATATATGACACGAATGGAAAAATAAACAGCTGTTGTTTTTAAGATGCTTGATGATGTTTGACTGTTAAAATAAGTTTTAATACGATTTATGCTTAAATTAAGCAAGCTATTAGTTTATGATTTATAAATAAAGAATAACACAAATGTTTGATTTTAGTAAAATGTAAAGTAAAGCATTGCTAATCGTATACAAATTTTAAAAATCATATTTCAGAATAAGTTAAAAATACTGACACATTTAACTAATAATTATTTTAATTTATTAAATTATAAGGATTCAACTAATATGAATGTTTCCTATAAACGTTTTTTTTTTCTTATATAAGAAAATTCGGCATAAACTAACAAATCCATAATCGATATTGTTTTTAATAAAGAAAAATTTTAATATTTTATTGTTTGTTGTTGGCTTAGCTAGGTATATGCTTGCTAAATGCAACAACAACAACCAACAATAAAATATTAAATAGTTATTTTGGATAATATCTCGAATAACAAATTTGATGAAAAATTTTAATTATAAAATTTATTAAAATACCTACCTTTTATTTCAGTAGTTATTGTGAATCGCTCATCAGTTCGATATTTATAAGTATTACAATGATAAAATTGATGTTAAATATTGTTCCAATACCGCCTGAGCTAAAGTAGCACCATATTCTATGGCTAACGAATATGCAGTATCACAATTTTCATTTGCAGCTGTCATGTCGGGATCTTTAGCCAAGAGTTCATTGCAAGTATGAGGATGATTACCAGCAGCAGCATACATCAATGCTGTATTACCCACTATATCTATATGTTTATAATCGGATCCCTTATCCAATAGTAACCGAACAACTTCGTGATGGCCTCCAGCCGCAGCCAATAGCAATGGTGTAACCATTTCCGGTGCCTCTTCATTTACATTTGAACCAGCTTCAATCAAACATTGTACCGTAGCTAATTGCCCATAATAGGAAGCCCAATGTAGCGGCGTAAATCCAAATGAATCTTTAGCATCAATGTTTTTTGCTTTTTGTTGATATATTTGCTCTTCGGATACTTCGCCCTGGCCAGCCCTTTCATGAAAAGAGAGTGTTACTTCGACGGGACAAAAAGTAGCCTCCGTATTACCTCTTTGAAGATTTGTTAAGACGGTAGCTTGTGGTCTATAAGGTAAGAAGGCAGATTTATGTTTACCCGGTGCTGATACTGATGTTGAATCATGCAAGAAACTAGAGGAATGAAGAGAATTCGGAGTAGACAATGGCGTTGATGTTGTCGTTGGCGATGGTGTATCAGTTTGCCTTTGGGATTCTTGACTTGGGGGTGGTGTGTGCGGTAGCATTTTTAGTGCTGTAATACAAGAAAATTAAAGTTAATTTAATTCTAAATGCTATCCTAAATATTGAAATTTATTATTTCGGGATCACTAAAAATTAAAAAAAGCGTATAAACTATCTAAACATTCCATTAAATTCACATCCTAATTATACATTTATTTTAATAAATGAATAATGAAACGTTGTATAGGCTACTAAATTCCAACGATGTAAAAATTTTAGGCATGAAGTAATAAATTATTCACTCCACTTATTTTGGTGTTTTCATTTCTAAACAAAGTGCAGCATCTTTATAATTTTAATTAGGTTAGGTTAGGTTAAGTAAGGTTAGGTTGATTGGAGGGTTGTGATAGCCCCATGTCATACGACATATGTACACTTAAGCCAGTGAAGGGCTTGTTTTGTGCGCTCCCTTTTAATTATCAGACACAAACTGACAGAGTTCTGCGGCAGGATTCGAACCTGGAACCTTCGCACTACGAGTCTAGTACACTACCTACTAGTCTACAAAGGTCTAGCTTTTTTATCCCTCTAATTTTAAAAATTTAACGATCTTACAGGATTTACATAGTTGTTTCCCAATAAGTTTACGTTTATTATTTAAAAAAATCCTTATTTCTCTCCGAAAGTTTCCCAATAAGTTTACGTTTATTATTACGTTTATTATTTAAAAAAAAAAAAAAAAATTCCTTATTTCTCTCCGAAAGTGATATGAAATTTGGTTTGATATTATGAAATTTTATTAAGAGATTTTTTAACAGGGAAGTAGTAGTTTTTAAGTTACGAGATTGCATTAGCAAACTATCGGATATGTACATAAATTATTTACATATTTATTGAACTAGCTTACAATTAAAAATTATAGACAATTACAGGAGAGCTAAAGGATCATAGGCTACATAAATTATATAAGTATGTATGTATGTACGCATGTATATACATACATACATACATATGTATATAAATAAAATTTAATTTAAAAAATGATCTGGCAATATTTATAAAAAATGGTCTATAAAGGCGAAAAGAAAAAATACCGGCTAAAATTGTCTTTGACTGGCGAGCATGCCGGTGATGAAATGGTAGATGTTATTTTCTTTCGATTCATTTCTTTCGTCTTCATATAAAAAGTCTTGATGCAGTAGTATTTTCTATACTTCTTTGCCTAAATTTTACTTATTATATATCCACTACGTACATATAATGAGAAATCACCGAATTTTCTCCTTCTCACATACACGTTTTTAATTTATGTTAATAACAGACTTGGAAATACAAATCTCACTTTCTCCAGAAACAAAACAAAAGGGGAGACTTTTGGTTTGATTTCGGCGGCTGTTAAAATTTCACCTGCGACATATGCACACACAATATACATACATACATATATGTATGTATTTATACGCTAGAACAGAAAAAACAAGAACTTAAGTAAAATGTGAATGAACTGCAAACGAAAAAACGGCACAAAGCATAATACAAAAAAAATCTAATGTGTAGAAAGATAAAATCGCTCACAAGCAAATATACAACAGGGAGAGTGAGCAAAAAACGAACCTACAAAAAGCACAAAAAACATTATACGCAAAATTAACAGGAGTGGCATTTACTTGTTCATATTAATTTGTATGTATCTATGAATGTACATACATACATACATATATACAAATGTACATGCAAATACACATATTGTAAATGGAATCGTTAAATAAAAAACGGTGTTCTTTTTTCATGTTTGCTAACATAATAACTTACGTTTTTTTTCACTATGCCTTTTTTGGAGAATATATGTACTTACATATGTACATACATACATAAGTAGTGTTGGTTGTGTAAACAAGAACGAAAAAAATGGCCGCCCACTAGCGTGCACAGACAATAAATTAAAATGATATGAGCAAATAATGTACATACTTATTTGCAAAAGGGCGGTGAAATATTTATTTATATTTAGACGATAAAATATTTTAATTTTCTTATACACTTTTTACTTACCGCTGTGTAACGTTTTGTTCACTTTATTTATTGGATTGAGGTGTGTTTAATTTCAGTTCTTTTTCATTATTTGCGCAGCTTAAAATCCAAAATTTATTTTTGCGCGTATATATGTATGTACAACACAATAGAAGAGAATAATTGGAATTTTTCTGCACACACAAAATAAGAATTTTTCAACTCACCTTTTTCTCGTATGTATCTTCTTCTTATTGCAATATGTAGCTGTATACATGTTATTTGTATACACCAATGTTGACTTCCAAAGATGTACTGTATAAATGAAATTTTATTTAAACATATGCTATGGACAATATGTTGCTAGCTACAATACTGCTTTTTTTGCAGCACTGCACATGTGGACTCTGTGTTAAATAAAAAATGGGAAATTTATATGATGCTGATCTTTTTTTTAACACTATATTAACCTAAAGAAAAATAATACTCAAAAATGTTTCTAATACATGAGAATATAACCATATGAGAAAAAATAATCAATATATATATATATATATATATATATATGTATATGTATATAATTTTTCATTCTTTACAGTTTCTTGGAATAATTTTGCTAATGTTGAAATTTAATTCTGTATCAATAAAGCTTGAATTTTAATTTTTTGGATTTTTGATTCTTCTTCATTTTCAAAAATTTTAACGATTTAGTAAGCTATTAATTAAGATCTCGACTCTTTCTCCTGCAACGAAGTCTGCAGGTTTATATTTGACGTTGGATTTTGTTGTAAAAACATCAAATAATTTTTGATAAATTAAAATAAATATGTGTATCTGTAAGTATATGTATATAAGTAAGTATATATACTAATTATGTTAGGAATGTTCTTAGAAATTCGCCGTACGAGTATTCAATTTCAACTATAGAGACATTAATTTTTAGTTCGATTTATACATCTACAAAACTAAATATTTAAAATTTAAATGAAACAAATCTTACGCTAATATTCTTCTTCGCGCAGATTTCAATTTATTAATATGTATTATCTTTAAAAAACGATACAAAAAGACAAATTTCTATCATAAAGCTGATACTAGACTAGATTATTACTACCGGAAAAGTACGCAAACACCTCTAATAACAATAAATAAAAAACTACTACTATATTTTTATATTAAGACATATAGAAAATAAATTACTTCCTTGGCTTACATAGTCGACTTCATTTGATCTGAAATGTTCCCCAACATTGCTCATGTTCAAAGCACAACCCAGCAACTTCTAACATTCTCCCGACCGAGATCGAACTCACAGTGATTTATATTGGTTTCTTAATTTACTACAAGAACATTATTATTATTTAATATTGAAATGTATTATCTCGGTATATTCTCCCCAAATAATTGTTAGTTTGAAAACATTCAACCTTGTATACATTAGCATAGGTTGAATGTTTTCAATCTGCTTATAGTTCACTGTCGATTTTCATTTAGCGACAAATGAAATGTCGCCATATGAACAGCTAAAACCACACAAAACAAAATATTTTGAAGATTATTATTTTAAGTTCAAAATATAGTTTATTTTATTAAAATTTGTTTGGAAATTAACATTTTCTTGCTATTTACTTAATGTGTTTTACATTTTATGGATTTATTTAATAAATCCAACAAAAACAGCAACAAAAAATGTAAGCATTTGCCGCATGCGTACTCGTCGCTTGTTCATTGACGACTAAATTTATGTCAATTTTATGAGCATAAGAATACGTGTGAAGTGTTCTCTGCACAATTGTGCTATAAAATGGCTGGCTCTGATTTATTATGAAAATATTCGAATACGAACTTCATGATATAGGCGAATATTCGGAAATAAGTATATTCGTCACATCACTATTGCATAAATATGTTCAGTAGAATATGAATTCGAATTTTACTTAAACGGGTAAATTATGATCCCTAAGTTTTCAATGTGTTCGAAACTTTAAAAATTGTTCTAGGTAGTATTATTTTACTTATTGAACCCATCGATTGTGAGATTACTTGTTTTAAATTATTGAACCAATTTTAATATTGCGATGTTTGACGACATGTTCTTCTATGAATATAAAAAATATAAGAGATTAAATTTCATATGCCAAAAAACGACTTATGCATACAGATAAAAGACATTTATATACAAACACAAAAATTGATCCTAATAAGTAATGGACTTAAAATTAATTACAAAGTATTTACTTTGAAATTTATTAATGACTTTCACCACAGTTAAGAAAGATCAATATTATATTTAGTTTGTCAAAGGGTGAATTCACCCATTCGGTCTGAACGTTCAGAACGATTTTTTTTATATGTAGTTTGACGTCTCTATTTTAGAAAGAGAGTAAATTTAATGCGGAACAACAACAAAAATTTCGTTCAGAACGAATGGGTGAATTCACCTTAATAACACTTTAATATACGTTATGTTTTAATTTAACGTTCAAGAACTGTATAAAACTAATGCTTTTCTCAACTCTGTTTTTAATTCACACCAAATTTAAATCCACCATACGCAGTAGTGCTCTTGAGAGTATTTTTCGAAAGAACACTTTTTGCAACTGAGTGACGTTACCACTTCAACAGCTGTTTATTTTGCTTGATTGGTGAATGTTGCGTTTTAAATCATTCGGGAAAGCTAGATTAAATTTGATGAAGATTCAAAATGAATATACCAACTGGTATAATATCACACACTAGACAGGTGCAAAGCTTGTATAAAAGAGCTCTTCGCAACTTGGAATCCTGGTATGATCGTAGGTAAGCTTAAAAATGGCTAGGATGTTGGCAGGTATATAATTGTTAAGAACCGAGGTTATGTAACTTGGAATAAGGGAGATTCAAGAAAATGTTTATATTTTCAGAGAAATTTACCGCTACAGAGCCGTACAGCTACGTCAACGTTTCGAAGAAAACCGTAAGATTACAGACATGTCGAAAGCAGCTAAATTGCTGGATGCTGGCGAGCAAGAATTGTTTAACACCCAGCACTATCAGCCAATAAAAAGTATGTACTTATTTGCCCCTTGAGAGCTAGAAAATATATTAAACTGACTTTATTATAGTGGCTAACAGCCCTGGTGGTTGCGCTTTTGAACGTGATGTTGAGCCGCCAGATTGGGTCTTAGATTACTGGCATCCCTTGGAAAAGGCTCAGTATCCCGAGTTCTTTGCCAAACGTGAAGAGCGTAAAAAGCAATTTGTTGCTTGGTGGGAGAAACAGTACGGCAAACCAGATCCTAAAGACTTGCACCATTGAGAATACAAGATTTCAGTAAAATAAATTTAGATATACCGAAAATAAACACCACAAGAATCCATTTCTCAAAAGTTTTTTAATTCCAACTAAAACAAGGAGTTTCTATTTTTGGATTTGATTTATTAGAAAAAATAAAAATGCATATTAAAGTAGTAAGAAACTTAAATTCTGTTGTACGTATTAATTAATTATAATTCTGGCAAAACTGATTTTAAAAATTCATTCTAAACAAAAGGTATTTCGTGGCAAAAAAAAAGCAACTGATTAACATATTGGGTTGTTAGTAGGAGCTGTTTCGAATTGTTTTTTAACTATTGCCATTTTTGTTAGACTTTAAGCTCTTCTTAAAAAAACTAAATACTTATTAACATCTATTCGGCCTCTAGGCGTGGACGTTTTTTACAACTATTCCCAGCTCCATTAGTCGAACTTGAACCTTCGGTGGTGTGATCACGTTTTTTCGGCAATATCTTTTTATCCCACTGTTGTGTTAAATAACGTAGTAGTACAGAGCGTTTATCCAAAACTATATGCTGTTCCGAGGGATAGTCTTCAGTTGGTAGGTAGACCGATGGTCGTTTTTGTGATGTCCGCATTGCATGCTCCGTATTAAATTGTGAGAAATTGTCCGCATTATGGCACGGTAAGCCTTTTATAAAATCAGTTACCGACATTTTACCACCAAACGCTGTTTTGCGTTCAAAATTATAGCTTTGGCTTTCCAACAAAGAATCCAGCTTCTTACTGGTTTACGCCCTTAAGTTTTATCGAACTTTTTTTAAGCCTTCTTTAGTTTACTTAGAATTCGGTCGTGCTATATTAAAGTATATCTTATATATTAACGATTTAATCACTTTTTAGATTTTTTCCACAAAAATTTATGCGTTTCTGTGTTCTTTGTAACTTTTGACGTTTCAGGTATTGCGTTTGTTGTTGTCGAGGATTTTCATCATGATAGCAAGCGCTGCCATACTTTATGCCTGAAAATTCCGTACATAGACACAAAAGTCCCTGACATTGCTTATGTGTATCATAGGGCCTTTTCACACAAGACTAATTGTGCTGGCATAAAATCGCAGTTTGTAGGCATTTTCGGGGAAGAGAGTGGTTTTTGGTTGGCACAATTTTTTCAACCAGCTTCAACCCCGCACAAGCAGAACAAAACTAACACATACATACTTATGAAAACAGGTTCTGAGAAATAAACAAAGAAAATACTAACACACACAAAGCTTTGTATACGTACACAATTTTATGCCAGCATAATTAGTCTAGTGTGAATACGAAAGAACAAAAGTTGTGCGGATTAAAAAATAGTCTTGTGTGAAAAGGCCCATACACTACGCTTATATAGTTTTTGTGTTCTTCAACATGGGTACGTTATACATATATATTATAAAAATTTTATCGTGGTTAGATCTGACATTTTGTTACATTTTTTTGTCACCTGTGACAATAATAAAAAAATTGTTTATAAACACTAACATTTTCGGGATAATTATATATTACTACGTTTATACGCACGTCTTATTTGCAAATAAAAAAGAAGAATGTTGCCGTATAACTTTTTTATTGTAACTTATTAACTCACTTAAACAAGTCGTGAATAACGACACTATTTGCAAATAAAAAGTAAGACGTTGCCACTTCATGAACGTTTTTTGTTTTACTTACCAACCAATCATATTTTCGTCACATGGCATCACTAATAATAACATAAGTTCTGTATGCAATTACCCGTATAAACAGTGAATTAGTTATTTGCAAATAAGACGTGCGTATAAACGTAGTATATATGTACATATAAGTTCCCCTTTAACTACCAAAAACTATTGTATTCAATGCGCTACCCATGTTTATATTAAACCGGTTTTAAGTTCGTATGGCATCATTTTAAACTGAAAACTTGGTAGCACAGTTTCCTAAAAGTCTACAAAGTCGAGTGAAAAACCGGCAGTGAAAAGGAAGTTTCCTGATTATTTGCTTGTTAATTTCAGTATTAATATATTAAAGTTTTTGTTAAAATACTAACATAAGTGTTAAACAGAAGAATATAAATAAATCTTTCACACAGTTCAAGTGGTAGCAAACAAATACAATAGATTTTTGGCAAATTGTACGATTTCTGTACCGCCTAATTTGGAAGTACCATAAACACGATCCACAAATGTAATGGGAACCTCTCCGACAGAGAAACCATGTTGTCTAGCGCGCACCAACATTTCCATTTGGAAGACATAACCCTTTGAAACGCAACTAGAAATGCATTTTTCTAAAACACATTTCTTGTACAATCTAAAGGACCCAGTTAAGTCAGAAGCGTTAGGGCGCAATAAAATCTGTGACAAAAAATTAGCACCACGGGATATGAGCTTTCGCTTGTAATCCCAACCAAAGACACCTCCGGAGCCCTGGTATCGCGTCCCAGAGACAATATCATAATCATGTTTCTTTTGCAATTCAATGAAGTCGGGTATGAATTTTGGCTAAAAAAAGAATAATGCTTGAAACTAATATTTAGTGTTATTGTAATCTTACATGATGACTCAGATCGGCATCCATAATAATGATAAAGTTACCATTGGCATGTTGAATGCCATGTATATATGCCGTTCCCAAACCCAGCTTTGCTTTACGTGGCTTTAACACAATTTTATCTTCGCCATAGATTTTTTGCAAGTCCTGCGCTACTTCCAATGTACCATCTGGACTGCCATCATCTATGATTATTACCTCAAATTTATATCCACTTTATGGGAAAATAAGCAACCAGATTTATTAAACAATTTGATATTTAACTAAAACCTGCCTACCTCTCGTTAAGATATTTCATTATTAACCAAATAATGATAGGCAAATTTTCTTTTTCATTGTAAGTGGGCAATAATATACTGTATTTGCAATCCATTTTTAAATGTTTTCTATATTAGTTCAATGATATTAACAAGAATTTGTTATTTTTATAGAATGTTGATAAGAAAAAGTGACGTGCCAGGAAACAGTATTATCTTACAGCTGTTTAATAGAGCTGCCATGATTAAAGTGTTTACTAAAAGAGGGGTGGGTGCTAGTGCCAGAGTTTTTCGGAAAAAATGGTAAACATATGTATTTACATACATTGCATGGTGTGCTATGTCACCGTCTAGACGAGCAATTTTAGTTTCTGAAATTTTTTAAATTCTCTTTTGAAATTGCATTCGTGTTCACGTAATGAAATTTGAAGTAGGTTTCCTTTCATATTTGATTTTCTAAAATTTTTTTCACAAATAATTTTGAACTGCGCATGTGTTGGTTTCATATGTTAAACTTACTTTTGACACTTATGTATCTGTCAGTTTTTAATCTTTAACATAACGGGGTTGTCCAGTAGTTATTATCCTGGTCGGACGAAATGAAAGTGCATACTAAATAAATAAAAAAAAAAAAATTAGATTTAATTAATAAAATTAATTATAGAAATAATTTAACTAATATATAGTTTGCACCGCAGTGTTAAGTGATTAAATAAAATAAGATAATAAGATTAAATAACTCCATTCTCATTTCTATTAATCTATCTATACTTTACCATGGCGAAGAAGATTCCATTTAATATTGTATTTGCTTCTGGTAAGTAAATTTTGAAACTACATACAAGTTTATAAAATAATCTAATAAATAATACTTTAACTTGCATTCATATGCAGTATACGAGTACGTGAATATTTATACTTAAGGTCACTCGAACCTCAATATCTATGATTCTTTTTGGAGTGTTGTCATTACATGCAAATGTTTGCGTTGTTGTTCGCTCAGTTTGTGTACTTGAGAAATCGATAAATTTCAGTCGATTTGAGTTATTGTCTGATAATAAATATTACTTTTAGAAAAATACTTTTGTTAGGCTATTATGCGTTTGTTTTACGGCAGTGATCTATGCCCATATCTTAATGGATTAAATATTTCAAATGTTTCCAAATTAACACTTTAAACTAAATCCTATGGTTCAGTTTAGTGCAGTTTTGGTTTCTTAGATTTATTTTCATTTTCATTATTTCATTTTCATTTGTTAATTAAGTAATTCACAAAAAGCTTAATGTCTTATAAATAAAATTGTTTGAGAGAATGTAAATGATTATAAAAAATATGATACATTATGTGTACTTATGTATTTACATACATATACATACATAAGTACATACATATGTATGTATGTACATACATATGTACATATTTATAGCATATGACATTTTTTTCTGTACAATTTCATATAACGATGGAACAAAAATGCTTTGATAAAAATTATTCTCTAGAAATAAAAATAATATTTTCTTAATAAATTTTACAAGTCTGCTTCAAAAATACTTTCTATTGAAAGTTGTAGTTGTATTGAAAGTTGTAGTTTTTCTTATACACTAAAGTAGCGGCTTGTGTAATAATTTTTGTTATGATTGAAGCAAGGACTCTAGGTCCTTTATCGTAAAAATCCTATAACTCACATAAACAATTTTAAATCTTATAGGATCGACGGGAACATATATATAAAGTTTGTAAGTTATATACATATGTATATTGTGATGGATTGATTTCAAGCCAATTGTGTTAACGTGTTGGAATGGCCAGGTCAACCATCGGAAATAACCCTATTGAAAACCTTTGGGAAAAGCTAAAGAAAAATATCAAAGAATACTTTTCAAAATAAAGCACAACTTTGAAATTTCAAAATAAGGGAGAATAAAGTGGGTATTAAGCAAATATCCAAAATAGAGCAGTTTAAAATTGAATCTAAACTCCTTACTTATATTCAGAATGCACGTATTATTTTGACCACTCATTTTTTTCAATAGTTTTTCTTTGATAGTCTGAAGATGTCGATTTACATATATTTTTAGATCATAAACACCCATTTGTTACGTTTGATTTGTGTAACAATTTTTCTGTTGTCAAAATAAAACCTTTATCTTTATTTAATTATATCAAAGAGTGAAACATAGTCGTGTACTTATTATTTTCGCCATATATATATATATATATATATATATATATATATATATATATATATATATATATATATATATATATATATATATATATATATATATATATATATATATATATATATATATATATATATATATATATATATATATATATATATATATATTGATATCCGTAATAGAATTTCGGCAGACAATTTATATCCGTTAACCTACATTCTTTCACAAACCTGAATCATTCTCTTTAAACATTTAGACATGGAAACCTCTGCCAATTTCGAACCATGTGTGAAAACTGTAATCGTCCCATCGTATGGATCAGCTTCTCATGTCAATTCTAACTTTTAAATATTTTTAAGTTTATAAATATGTATAAAAAACTATTTTAGATATTAAATTAATTGGATTATTTCATTGAGTTTGAGGTCTTCTTTTTAAAAAACAATATATTTTTTTTTTGATTTTTCAATATTTCAACACCCTGTGTTTTTTTTTAAAAGAAGACCTCAAACTCAATAAAATAATTCAATTAATTTAAAATAAGAAAAAGGTCGAATAATATCATCAATTTATTAACTATTTTATATATAGTAATACATCTATGTATACATAGAATATTTCTAGAGTACTTCTTTTGGTGTCTTTTATAGGGATATATAACGTTTTGCTTTTAATAAAATATAGAATATATATTTATACTTGAGATTTCAGGATTTAATACAAATCTCTTAAATTCAATTTGGTGGTTCCCAATGGTCCATTTACCATTTTCCGAATTGTTATTTTTTGTAGGAAAGAGGTTCATATAAAGTAGGTAAACATTTTTTATAATTTTTATTCAACTTTTAGCGCATTAGTCAAGTTCTCG
This sequence comes from Germaria angustata, assembly GCA_963681545.1. Taxonomy (NCBI): domain Eukaryota; kingdom Metazoa; phylum Arthropoda; class Insecta; order Diptera; family Tachinidae; genus Germaria; species Germaria angustata. The sequence goes on along the minus strand of OY812999.1, from coordinate 92,584,748 downwards.
TATGTTTAAGAAAGCTAAGTTAGCTTAATAACAGCACCCTGTAAACTTTGGGGGTTTTTGTCTACGGTTGTACAATTAATCCCTCTTATTATGATTGTCGCGTCGACGTCACATCAAGTCGACAGTAAAAAAAGACAGCAGTTCTGAACTCGTTGTAGGCAATAATTAGCTAATATTAATGGCCAATTGTAATTTTATAAGCCATAGTAGTACTAATATCCTATCAATAATATTTAATAGTTCTCACAATTGCCAATATATTGATGTCGACTTGGTGTGATAGATTTTTGAGTCTTTAATTTGAATACACAGTGTTTTTCTTTTAACAAAAGAAATGCTATACATCCTAGAAGAAGACACACAAAAAGGCGTTATCGAAATAGTCTGTATTGGGCTTACAATCAGAAAGTTAAAATATCCTAAACGTCTAAAGTAAACAAAATTAAACTGCAAAAAATCAGCTTTGATTAATTAATTAATTAATCTCAATGTGCATATACATCCATATACTCGTTTCTATTTTTAGTCTTAAATGTGCTTTATTAATTTTTCGTTAAATTTTTCAATATTTCTAATATACAAATCTTCCACTTTAGAAATCCTTATGCCTTTTTACCTTTGGGAGAACTTGGTCTACTTTGAGGTTTAGGATTAATTTTGATATTGAGGGTGGAGTTGGCTGCATAATCGCCAGCAATAATTTTATGTGAATTTTTTGCAGCCTACTTCATGAATTTCTTCAATTAAATAAAAGAATTAATTCGGAATGACAAGGGGCAATGTTTTTAAATTTACCTGAGCTGTTTTGGCAGCTATACTGCCCGTCTGGCCAGCATCCGAGGCGTTCACATATAATGTCAAGGCTACAACCAAAACCAGGATAAATTTTGTCCAATACATTTTAAATCTTTAGTTTAGAATCTAAATAATACGAGATATAGCTGATTGGAGTTCTAAATATGTTTATAAAGTGGCAATTAATTTATTACTCACTAGCCATCAAGTAAAGAAAAAACTTTATGTCATTAAGTTGTGGTTTGAAAAATTTTGTTGTGGTTTGAAAAATCTACTCTTTAATTAGAACCGATTTTTAATAATCTAACTATTAATATGTATCCCATTTATATTCATTTGTACCACAAATATGTGATTTGGAATGTATTTCCTTACAGAGGTGGACAATGTGTCTTTTATTAAAATTGGCTCAGAATCTTAAGGGTTATTATTATAAGCATTTCAAATTGATACCACCCTAAATATTAAACACATACAAAACATTATACCCAGCAAACATTTGAATGCGAATTCTATAAAGAAATAAATGTATTTAACCCAATATTGCGACCTGCCCCGACGAAAACTCACAACGGCGTGTCGAAATATTGGATTGTATAACTGATTTATAATTTTTATACAAAATTGAACTTCAAGCTCTTCAATAAATTCACATGTATAAATAAAAATTTAAGAAATCGAACAAGTATCACCAATAAAAGTGATAATACAGTGCAACCTCGCTTTAAGCAACTAATAAAAATGTGCGAAAATCAAGTTTAAAAATGTATGATTACTTGTAAAACTGTATGCATGAAATATTCTTTGCCTCTTTTAAGGATATATCTCAAATTATATTAAGGTTTTTTATAATAGACAATTGTGGAGTCGATCAGCCGAAATTATTTAATTTTTAAAAAAGTTAATTTAATTTAATATAAAAAGAAATTTAATGTAACTGACATAAAATATTAAAAAAGAAATATATATTTGAATGTAAATTTGTACTATCATATTTAGTAAAAATGTATATTTAATTTAAAAAGTCGAACATTTTTGACTGTATTTTTTTAAATAAAGTTTTTGTTTGTACTTAAATTTCGCGAAGTTTCCGAAAAACCTATTGCTCAAAATATTAAAGCAGTTAATTTCATTCTCAAAAAGAATGAATTAATTATGAGAAAAACTAGTGATTGCGATGAAATTTTGGAAGCAATTGTGAACAATTTTTGAGTTACAATAGTTGAGGCATTGAGCGAGGCTGTACTGTAGTGTACTTTCATTATGTTACTTCTGGTAAATGTCCTTTTTAATAATTTTATTATAAAGGAAGGAAACATGTCATTTACTTCATATCATTACTATGGAACTTTTAGACTTCCCCGAATTATCCTGTTAAGGTCTTTGAGTAGTTTTATATTCCCAGTAGAATATTAGTAGTGAATTGTTTTTAATAATACGTGTCATTAATTTCTTTAGAATAACTACATAATTATAACTGTTATTGCAAATATATAAGGAAATAGTTTATTTTGTGTCTATCAAATTAGAGATCGCGAGTTCAACATCCAAGTTAAAGTTGTGCTTTTCGTTAATGAATACCCGTAATAGAATGGATCGAATTGTTCGGGTTCATGAGGTTTTTATTTATTTTTTGCGCTTTGCACATTAGGTGTTACCTAGAAAACCATCTTATTGAAGTAATGATTCACTTATCTTGTACGGCAAGCGAAGACGAGCCTGTTCGTAAATGCATGACTGCACTGCATCAGTAATTTAAAATGTTCTTAACTCCAACAGTGAACTAGATGATCAGATAGTAAGATTATCCGTGTATCAGAACTGGTTGCTTATTCTATAAAAAGGAAAGATTTCAATATTTTGTTAGACATCTCTAGATTTTTATCAACCATATTATTATTTTAATATTAGAAATTAAAGTTGTTATATAATAAAATTATATAATTTTCAGATTTATATCCAAGCCAGATTCTTTCTGCAAATAAAAAAATATCGTTACATATTTTAAGTTTCACTAGAAATACATATAAAAATTACCCCTGCTTTGCTGCCTGTCTGACCCGCATCAGTTAGGTTCATAAACTGGACAGAACCGATAATCAATATCAAGATAATGGTTTTAATATTCATTTTTTTATATCGTAAATATTCGTATGTTGAGATATTATTGATTGAAATACTAAATGCTGAGTGAGTCAAATCAGAATAGTTGTATGCATTTATATTCCACGGAAAAGTAAAATATTTTCAAAACCATACGAGTAGCAAAAACATTTGCGGGTAAATATTTGACGACAAAAGCTTTACCACTAGGAAACATATAAGTACATATATGCCCGTTATACTCTAGAGAAATGTTTACTAATTTAAAAATAAATGCAATCGTAATTTTGTTGCAGAGGATATAATACAAAGCATACTTTAAGAATTCAATAATGAATAATTTTATAAGATCTAATTCCAAATTTCATGCATTGGATCTGATGTAAAGCAGTTTAACATAATCGTATCTGTTCATGTCGCAACATGAACATAATATGTGTAACCGCGCTGCACCAACACCAGCGGTTGATTGTATCAATTTGGCCGCACCGAGCATTACCGTCGTCAGCGTTCTGTCAGCTCTGTACAAATACATGTGCCTTCGGGGTTTTTTTAGCTTGGTTCTTTCCTTTTTTGCTCGGACAGCAGTTCAGCCATCAAACGTGACAGACCAACCACCAAAAATTATATTGTATCAACCATTAAACAGTAAAACGGAAAATAAACTAAAATCAAACCGTCACTCCCTCAGATACTCCTCTTGTGTTTTTTTTTCTTCTTTGGCTCCCTTTCTAGAAGCCTTAAAGGCAACCCATAACATTTTGTCGCCCATAACATTTTGGTCCTTCGAACAAAAAGAAACAATTGGTAGCTCCGACCCCTGTACACAAGCTGAAGCGGCTAACAAGGTATGTTACATTGTATCATTTAATAAAAACAACGAGACGTGTCTCAAGAGTTATGTACGCGTGATATTTGGAAGATCAAAACACTAGTTAATACATAAAAATTATACATCGGCCACTCGTGTTTCGGCGGCTTAAGTAGAATACAAAAATTTATATATATGAAGGAAAAAGTGACTCAAAATCTATTCGCCTTTGTTAATTGCTGAGTAAGACCGCATGATATTTTTTTTCGTTGCAGTAAAGGCATTTAAGTCCTGTTATTTTGTTAAGCGCAAAGGCATTCAAAGTTCTGTTATTTTTTCGTAGTAGCAAAGGCATTTAAGTACTGTTATTCCAAATAAAAGTTTTGCTGTCTTGTTTTTTCATATGTAGCTTTTCGTCAAACGCCATTAATACAAAAACTAACCCCAGAGTTCAATATATTTGTTTTTTTTTTAATTTCGTGGCACAAAAGCTTTATCCCATTTAAATAAAATAATATCGAATAATGTCGGCCTTAGACAAATTTAACGAACTCGCAGACGAGGTAGCCAGATGTGAAGCAAGGCTCAAGGAAGAAGATTTTTCGTTATATACATTTGAGGCCTTAGATTTTGAACGAGAAGAACTTAGCAAGTTGTGGGAAAAGTTTAAAAGCTCCTATGAGGACTGTACGAAAGAGCCAATTGAAAAAAAGAAGGAAAAGAAAGAATCACAGACTATCCAGGCTATACACACTCAAGTTCATAGGTTGCATATTAAGTGTATAAACATTTTAGCGAGAGCGAAGCGTAGGTTGCCGAAGGATGAGGGGGAGTCGCCTAAACCATCTCCAGCAGTACATAAATTACCTCTTCCTGTCGAGGCTTGTGACATGGAAGTTTTTAGCGGCGATTACTCATCTTGGCCAACGTTTAGAGACCTATTCACTACTATATATATATAAACAATGATAGATTAAGCCCAGTCGAAAAATTATGCTATCTCTTTCAGAAAACAAGTGGGGATGCACGTGAAGTTAATAGAAATATTACCGTCACCGCTGATAATTTTGAGATTGCTTGGGAAAACTTGAAATCCACATATGAGAATAAACGGGTCCTTTTTAATAGTCAAATGAATTTATTGTATAGTTTGGTCCAATGTCAAGGGGAGTCTGCTTCGGAAATCAAAAGACTACAAAGGGAGATAAATAATTGCATATCGACTTTGAGGTTATATAAGATTGATGTTGATGCTTGGGATCCATTATTTGTTTTTCATTGCTCCATAAGACTCCCTGAACAGACTTTAAACTTATGGGAACAATCAGTTAAGAATAAAAAAAGAAATTCCAAAATGGAAAGAAATTAATGAGTTTTTAACTGACAGATTTCGGGCTCTAGAGAGTGTCTCGAATATACGTGCCAGTGGTTTCCAAAATAGTTTTCAGTGTAACAGCCACAACCATATTAAAGCAAAACAATTAAAAACACATCATACTAAGACAAATTTACATCAATGTAGGTTATGTAAGGAAGCCCATGACATAAGCACATGCGCGAAATTTTTGAACATGGACCATAAAAACCGTATATCGACGTTGAGAAGGTTTAATTATTGTTTCAATTGTCTCAAGGGAGGGCATATGTTTGGGGATTGTCCCAGCAGTAACGGTTGCTACAAATGTAAAAAGAAACATCATGTCCTTTTGCATAGAGAAATTGCAAATAAATTGTCTCAAAGGAATCCGAAAAATAATGATGGATTTCAAAATAAACCACAACTTTTCGCTCAGACTGCTGTTGAACCTTCTACTTCTAATAGTGTCTCAAATGTCGTTCGAAATCATCACCAATCAGTTTCGAAAAAAGTTTTGCTAGCCACGGCATTAGTAAACATTAGGAGCCATGGCATTAATTATAAGGTACGAGCCTTGATTGACCCTTGTTCTGATGAAAGCTTCATATCAGAGAAAGTTTGTACATTGCTGAAATTGTCCACTGAGCCTGTGACAGCTGAGGTAGCAGGTCTAGGTGGAGAAGTCGTTAGTCGAGCTAGCAAGATGGCAAATTTTTCTGTAGTTTCTTTACTAAGTCCAGAATTTTCTATAAACGTGTCTGCTTTAGTCGTACCCCGGGTTACGGGAAATATTCCAACAATGTCTTTCACCCCCAAAAAAGATTTTGAGCTGCCGAAGTTAGAATACGCTTATCCAGCATTTTACAAAAGTGGCTCTGTTGATATGTTGTTAGGAGGTGACGTATATCCCTCAATACTTCGTAATGGCGTTCAGCATGGTATTTTCGAATCTTTGGTGGCTCAAGAAACAATCTTTGGCTGGATCGTAACCGGACCGACAACTCAGCATAGCACGGTAAGGCTGACTTATTTTACTAAGGTCTCTATCGATGAGCAGCTAACAAAATTTTGGGAGCTGGAGGAAGTTTCTCACAGCCGCTTGATCTCAGAGGAGGACAAAGTATGTGAAGAAATATTCAGATCTACTGCAATGAGAAATGCTGAAGGGAGGTATATAGTGAACCTACCCTTTAAGGTTGATGTTTCGGCACTAGCACCAAATAAACACATAGCGCTGAGTCAATTCTTGAGAACTGAAAAATTGTTGCTGCGTAAGCCGCAAAACAAAGCCCTATATGATGAGGCTGTTAAAGAATACTTAACTTTGGCACATATGGAAAAAATTGAAAGTCCTGTAGCTGGCCCGAGTTATTATTTGCCCCATCATGGCGTTTTTAAGCCCGAAAGCTCTACAACAAAACTAAGGGTGGTATTCAATGCCTCTAGTGTTACTCCCTCTGGTAAAAGTCTAAATGACATTTTACATGTTGGCCCTGTTCTTCAGAAAGACTTGGTTTTGTTGATTTTGAAATGGAGATTTTTCAGATTCGTATTTAACGCGGACATCGCAAAAATGTATAGGCAGATTTTGATTAACCCTGAGCACGCTCGTTTCCAACAAATTGTTTACCGTAGTTCTCCTGAAGAAGAGATTCACGAGTATAAATTAAAGACTGTGACTTTTGGTGTAAACTGCGCCCCTTACTTGGCCCTGAGAACTCTTTTGCAGTTGGCGGACGATGAAGAACTTCTCTACCCAGTAGGTGCGAAAATTCTGCGGGAATCAATGTATGTGGACGACGCATTGGTAGGTGCTCACAGTTTGCCAGATATCTTAGAGGCCCGCAAACAGTTAATCGGTATTTTACAGTCTGCTGGGTTTGAATTAAGGAAATGGACCTCCAATAAAAAAGAAATTTTGAACGGTCTACCTGTAGAGCATTTATTAAATGGAGATTTCTTGCGCTTTGATGATAAAAGTAATGCAAAGACTTTAGGCATTCGATGGAACACTTTAGCTGACTATTTTTATTTTACAACGGAAAAAATCCCTATTAAATATTCATATACAAAAAGGGAAGTTCTGTCAGTAATTGCTAGGCTTTTTGATCCAGCAGGTTGGCTGGCACCTGTCATCATTACAGCGAAGATACTGATGCAACAAATGTGGCTCGACAAAATTGGCTGGGATGATGACATCAGGGAACATACCGCGCAAAAATGGAACGATTTTATCAGTCATTACAACGACATTACGCAGATCAGAGTCCCCAGGTGGATTCAGTATACAACGAGTTCTTTTATAGAGTTCCACGGGTTTTGCGATGCGTCGGAGTGGGCGTATGCAGCAACTTTGTATGCTAGAGTTCAAACTGGAGATAATATATTTTCAAATCTGCTTGTTTCCAAGACAAAGGTGGCCCCAATAAAGAAACAAACTATTCCGCGCCTAGAATTATGTGGCGCAGTTCTTTTAGCAAGACTAGTAGATAGTATTATGCCTCAGTTTGGTTTGAAAAATTATTCACTATATCTGTGGTCTGATTCAACCATAGTACTTGCATGGCTCAAAAAACCTCCTTGCAACTGGAAAACTTTCGTAGCCAATCGAGTCGCTTCTATTTTAGAAAAAGTTGGCAATAGAAATTGGCATCATGTTATCTCGCAAGATAATCCTGCAGATCTAGCAAGCCGGGGGCTGACCCCTACGGATTTGATTAACTGCAAACTTTGGTGGAATGGTCCAGAATGGCTTCGTTTGAAGAGAGATTTCTGGCCAGCAACCTCCCCAGAATTCGAAACAACAGAAGAGAAAAGGAGTGTACAGGTTTATGTTGCTAGATCTGTTGATAGAGAAGACGTCCTAGAAAGATTTTCTAGTTTGCCGCGAGCCATACATGTCGTTGCATATATGTTTCGTTGTTATCACTCTATTAGTCCTAGAGCTAACCCTAAGGGTCGTTACTCGTCACTGAAAATATCTGCTCAAGAATTGTTCTTTGTTCGAAATCGTTTATTTCAACTCTCGCAAGAAATATACTTCGCTAACGACTATAATTGTCTCCGCGATAACAAAAGGGTCGAACGCGGTAGTGCTTTGCTGGCTCTCACGCCTTTTATTGACCAATTTGGAATAATACGTGCCAACGGTCGTCTAAGTGTGTCAGCAGCGCTATCATACAACGAGCGGCATCCCATAATTTTGCCGTACGGTAGTAAGCTGTCTCGCCTGTATGTCGAATTTATCCACAAAATGGTCCACCACGGTGGTTTGAGGCTCGTGCATAGCGTTATTCGGCACGAATGTTGGATTCTAAAGGCGAAAATTCTAATAAAGGCTTGCATCAATCGCTGTAAGCAGTGTATCCTACACCGCAATGTTAGACAAGGTCAAATTATGGCTGAACTACCCAAAGAAAGAACAACATTTAGCCGGCCATTCACAAATACTGGTGTAGATTTTGCTGGCCCTTTCAAAATAAAAAGTTTCACTGGACGATATTGTAGGATTACGAAAGGTTACGTTTGTCTCTTTGTTTGCTTTTCCACCAAGGCAATACACCTTGAAGCTGTCAGTGATTTGTCCACTTCCGCCTTCTTAGCTGCCTTGGCACGCTTTGTGGCACGCAGAGGCTGCCCTAACTGCATTTACTCTGATAATGGCCGAAACTTTGTTGGCGCTGCAAAACAAATAGATGAACAGTTCGAAAAACATATCAAAGAGCTTCGTGACACTGCAGTTGAAACATACGGCCATCAACGCTTAAGTTGGCACTTTATTCCCGCGGCAGCTCCCCATATGGGGGGACTTTGGGAGGCAGGAGTGAAAAGTTTTAAGACGCATTTCAGAAAGATAGCCGGCCAGTTAAAATACACCTTCGAAGAATTCACCACTCTGCTGGCGACCATCGAAGCATGTCTTAATTCCCGTCCACTTGGCCACTTGTCAGAAGACGTGGAAGATTTATCCGCTCTCACACCGGGCCACTTTCTTATTGGTTCTGCGTTGCTCACGCCGGCTGAACCGGGAGAACTCAACTCTGCGATTAGTATTATGAATCGGTGGCGTAAGGTTAAAGCTATGCAGCACGAAATTTGTCGCCGTTGGAAGGATGAATATTTGAAAGAACTGCACAAGAGAAACAAATGGAAATCGCCTCAACTCAACCTCAAGGAAAATGACTTAGTAGCTCTTAGACACGAGGCCCTGTGTCCCACTGAATGGCGCTTAGGTCGTATTATTAAAATTTACCCTGGTACTGACAAACGAGTACGTGTGGTCGATGTTAAAACTCAAAATGGCATTATTACTCGACCTATACATAAACTGGTTCTTTTGCCCTATGAAAGTATGTCGTAGATTACCTCTGAAACACGTCGTCACATTATTGGCTCCACATGTCCTCCTTCCGTTCCCCGTTTTTTTTTGTAAATTAACTTTGTTTTTTTTCTCTCTTTTTCTTAAGCAGATTGATATGATCGAAGAGAAGTGGTTCAATACCAACTATGGGTGCCCATTGTGCCATCGGCTTCATGCAATTCGTCAATGCACTAGATTCCTGACAATGAGAGTCGAGCTCAAGAGGCGAACAGTAATGGAACATGAACTTTGCAAAAACTGTTTGGCCCAGTTCGCATGATTCACTTGAGTGCCATAGCATTGATCACTGCAAAAGATGCCACAAACTGCATAACACACTCCTGCACCCTTTAGAGCCTGGCCATGTGTGGTTTGCCATGACCATCGTCGCAAGGGTCTACCCACATCAGGGATCCGATCGCTACCACTCTGTACGCCTAAGGATCAACCCAAATGCTGCTCGCTCGTCAATTCATGCGCCATTCGCAATACGGATTGAGTGCAATATTGCTCAAAATCGCACGTGGGTAACCCTCGGGCATCGCTTGCATAAGCACAAGCGGGTATCCCTACAATGCGCCCTCGAGGAATACGTTTTCTTCATGAGCCCATCCGAGGACGTGTGCGACGATTGGATCCGTCATAACAGACGACCAGAACCTCTGGCCGACCCTTACTGGTGGAAGTGCAGCCAATTCTTCTTAACTTTAGGAGCTGACATAACCCCAAGAATCCTTGAAGGACCGGCAGAAGGAAAACCAGGACGGATATATGCTCAGAAAACTATATTTGGCGAAGCTCTGTTCGGGGAAGCTTTAAAAAGAGTATAAAACATGGAGAGACACGTGGCCCATTGATCTGAATACATCTTGAATTCTTTAGTTTTTAGTAATAAATGAATTTTATATATTTTTTTATATATATATATATATTTTTTTTTGTTGTTTTTTGCAAAAAAATATACTCCTGTCAGAATATTTTCATGTGGCTGGTTTTGTTGCGCTAGTATCGCAAGGCGGGCGGTATGTTCATGTCGCAACATGAACATAATATGTGTAACCGCGCTGCACCAACACCAGCGGTTGATTGTATCAATTTGGCCGCACCGAGCATTACCGTCGTCAGCGTTCTGTCAGCTCTGTACAAATACATGTGCCTTCGGGGTTTTTTTAGCTTGGTTCTTTCCTTTTTTGCTCGGACAGCAGTTCAGCCATCAAACGTGACAGACCAACCACCAAAAATTATATTGTATCAACCATTAAACAGTAAAACGGAAAATAAACTAAAATCAAACCGTCACTCCCTCAGATACTCCTCTTGTGTTTTTTTTCTTCTTTGGCTCCCTTTCTAGAAGCCTTAAAGGCAACCCATAACATTTTGTCGCCCATAACAGTATCACTTAGATAGAAGTATTTGAAAAATGCAACTGCTATATATAGAGAGCCGGAAGCGTGTCAGGCTGGTTCCAAGAAGCTATGAAGAAAACAGCGTAAGCTCTTATTGAAATTTCTGAAGTAAAGCTCTAAACACATAGACGACAGCAGACAGCAAGCAGCAATATGTCAGAAATAAAATCCATGTATTTAAATGAAAACGATTATTTTAACGGCAGCACAGCAAAACGACTGCACAGCAGCATTTGCTGCTGCTGCCAACTTAAGCTATTTTCTATTTTGACGGGCAGCATTAAACAAATATAGTGTTGCCATTATATATATAAATTGGAGAAATAAAAACAAAAACTTTTTCTTTAATATTAAACATAAAAGAACTTCACAAAAATACAATAAATAAATGCGTTTTTATAGTTTTTCGTGATATTATTAAATTTTTTATCAATAATTTTAATATCATTCATTATAAAATATATATCCGGCATCTCTGAAATTTCTATTGCTACACATCAGCTTATTATTATGTTGTTGTTGTCTTCAAAATAATTATGAAGCCAACTTCAGAGCAGCATTTGATGTTGGCGGCATTTGAAGCCGTGACGTCATTAAGTCTGCTGTCGTCTATGTGTTTAGAGCTTAAAATGGTTTTAAGCTTTCAGTTTTGTTTCTTTTACAACGTTTAAAAAATGTCGATGAAAAACTACCACCATTTCTTGTGGTTGGAATTATAGTGACAATTCAACTTATAACGTCCATATCAATACCAAACCCACAAGTGGACCTTGCTTGTCCGAAAAATTGTTCAAAACATAACCTTAAAATGAGATTATAACTTCTAAATATAAAGCGATTAAAAATTAAAAAATATATATATTTGCTGGCTGTTTATTATTAGTCAGTTGATTAATTAAATGAAGTTTATAATTTCGTAACTCATAAGAAGTAATCAGGTATTAAAGTTGCAAACTTAAAAAACAATAGAATGAAAATTCAATTAAGCCACAGCATTGTAATTATTACTACTTACAAATCGTTATATGAAAATAAGCCTAATTTTTAACGTTTTAATCTTAATAAATTCTCGATTTCAATTCTAATTTTTTACTTAAAATTTTTTAAATGATTTGTTGACAGTATTTGTTTAAAAAAATATTAATAAATATTTTCTGTATATATACATATATACAGTAAGTAATGCAGACTTAAATTTTTCTACTTCCTCTTTTTTATAAAATAGAAATTTAAAAATTATTTAATAAGTACTAACTCCTAAATAATAAATAAATTTTCCCTAACTTGTATTTAAATATTTTTTCAGTTTGCAAAAATTTTTTAACTGCATCTACAGATAAAGAAAAAAATCGTTCGTAGAAAACATTAATTACGGGTATATTGAATTAAATATGACTTTGTATAATTTGTTTATACTGGCATTCCACTTTTGTTAAAAAAAAATTATAAAAAACTAATTGAAATAAAAAAGAATAGTCTATTGAACATTTTGTTTTTAATTTTTATTGGCTACTAAATCATTTCATTGTCTCTTTACTGTTTTATAATCACAAAAACTACAAGTCTGATAAGAAATTATTACATACTTTTAGATTTTCATATGCATTATAAAACTACTGCATACTTTAGGGGCTTCGTATTTTTTTCCATTGTTTTTTTCCATTGCTTTTTTTTTTTTTTTTTTTTGAAACAACTATATCATAGAGAAGTGCCTTATTTCAAGTTTTCCTATCATGTTTAGGAAGTTCTCTGCTGGCTGCTATTGAATTCTTTCCAAAACATGCAATAAAATAAAAAATATGCCACATACAATAAAACCAATGCCTTTAAGATGTTGAACCTTAAAAAAATAGTATGTGTATTGAGATATGGCAAAAAAGAACGGCCAGATGAAGAGAAAAACGTGTGATATAATATGTTAGTTTCTAATATTATTGGAATAACGCCAACATACTTATCCCCTTTCCTTTTCTCAGTTTACCAGACAATTTTTTTCTTGATATATAACTTTGCTCTGGAAAGGTTTAGAAACAGGAGTATGTAACTTGTGCTTCCTAAAAATTATATGATTAATGGCCATTTGTTTTCTTACATGCAGATTATTTTTATTTCTTGTTTTTATTTTTTAAATTTTTATAAATGGTGAATGGTCTTATGCCATTACCTTACACAACATTTGTTGTATGCTGCAAAGCTGTCTGGTTCGTTAAGGTCAAATGGCATCAAGTCTGGCACAGAAAAATTAAAGAGGTTATGTAATTAATCAATTTGGCTTTATAAAAAAGATGGGAAGACATTAAATCATTTGATGTAAATTTTCGATGATTCTGGTTCATTAGGAGCTCTTTTCGGCTAAGATTATAGTGAAGAAGCAACATTCCTTCGGTGATTGCCAGGTATGGTTAGATATATATGTTAAGAAAAAAAATTTTAATTTTGACACCATCTATAAAGAGGTGTCCATTGGATTATAATATTAATGATTAACATTTCGTATTTATAAAATTGCCACTTTTTAAAGCAAAATAGGTTGGTTGATTTAAAGTTCTTACAGTAGAAATAACTTATGAGCCTTTAAAAATATATTGGAGCCGTAATTTGTAAATTTGGAAGGAAACTAATTTTATAGGAGAACAACGATTAGAGAATGACACGAAGTGCATCAGGAGGTATATAAAAACACACGAGTGGACATGCACAACCGAAGGGCAACGACAAAAATAGTATTAAAGATGACACCTAGTCGAAACCAGTCTGCTTACAAACCAAGTTCCAAATTCAATTTTATAGAATACTAGCTGGCCCTAAGCAAACATTAGTTCTGTATTACCACACGATTTAAATTGAGCTTTTAACAAAATTTACGGCATTTATAAAAAATCCATGGACTTCCTATCATAAAGTTTTTTTTACAGAATAACTTACATATGGTGTAGATATGGGCTCAATCAAAAAAGAAACGCATGTATTTAAGGCAAATTGGAAATTATATTTATTTATTACTTCATCTTAAGGACAGCGGATAGAATATGTTTTTTTTATTTGGTGTAAAAGCGTATAAATTTTTGGCGTGCCAACTCGGGAGCAAGCCACATACAAGTGGGCCGTGTGAAAAACATGAATTTTCCAAAATTAACCCAGCAATAGTCAATGATTGGCCTTGTACTTTGTTGATGGTAATAGCAAAGGCGAGACGCAAAGGGAATTGGAGCCGCTTGAATTGGAAGGGTAAATAGTTGGAAATCCTCGGAATTCGTGGAATAAGTACGTCTTCGCCTTTGAATCTGCCACCGATGATTGTTGCACCGATTAAATTTGTTTCTGATGGTCAATCTGGTTCCGTTGCATAACTTTGGTGCGTTTAAGTTGCGAATAAGAATTACCGGTGATCCAACCTTTAATGTTAGTACATGCGGTGACATTCCGGGTGGTTCCAATGAATTCAAAAATTCAGTGGGATAATTGACGACAAAAAAATATACATATGTATATGGCATTGGTGGTGCAATATGAAAATTGGATTTTGCCATGCCCCTCCGCCCGCAGGCCGAAAATCAAAAATCAGACTTCACAGTGTCACCCGCCTGAATATTCTGAAGATTCCCTGAAAATTTCATCGGCCCAGCCGTTTTGGAGTCCATACGTTACATACATACACACATCCTGTTTTATATACATACATGTATATAAAACATTCTAATAACACTAATGCACTTAAATTTTCTGGAAAAAAATATGTATGGCTTTTATAAGCGTTAAACTGACCTTCCTAGACTAGTAGGTAGTGTACTAGACTCGTAGTGCGAAGGTCCCAGGTTCGAATCCTGCCGCAGAACTCTGGCAGTTTGTGTCTGATAATTAAAAGGGAGCGCACAACAAGCCTTCACTGGCTTAAGTGTATGTTGTATCACATGGGCTATCACACCCCTCCAATCAACCTAACCTAACCTAACCTTATAAGCCTTAAATGTGAATCATCTTGAGGGATTACGAAAAAGTTATGCATTTTAAAAAATTTACACATATACGAGTATGTTTGCCTTCAAAATATTTTAGTTATTTTAGTTAATGGAATAACGGCTGTAAAGAGGTTTTGAAAATTTTATCTCTATAAATTTAAATGATACTGTACATACATATGTATGTCGCCGCCATTTTGAAATATTATAAATTCATGTTTTCGAAAAAACCCTTTACCTTTTGCTTCTCGTGGTATTTAAGCAATTGTCATACGACTTTACATTAATATTTTACTTTCAAACGTGTAAAAAGTTACAATATTCTGCAATGAATTTTTGCAATAATATCCTTTTCTTCTTGGTAATTTTGCCATTTCTATGGTTACTACCGATGCCGGCAATCAGACATCGAAAATTGCTGATGTAAAAGTATGTTTAGTCTTAATTTTCAAGTTTTAGAGAGATATAACTTGATATTTAATTTAAATTTTATAGCCAAGTGGTGGCACAAAAATAATCAAGACTACTAAAAGCGATACAAAAGTTGGTAAACCAACTAAAGGGTGAGAAAATCCTTAAAACGGATAGTAAAAAATAATTATTTTTTATAATATATAGTTTTGTGTAATATATTTTAACGTAGAATACGTTATATGGTAAGGTAGGGGTGTTGATTTTGAGCACAAAATTTTGAGAAAATTTTTGTCAACTTTCACCCACTTTTACTTATATATTAAAACATATTTTAGCAAATTTTATATGTTACTCAGTTTTGGTAATATGTTTTGTTTCGAATTACATTAAAAAAATTATATGTCTATATATAAAAGTTTTATGTAGTTAAGGAAATAAATATTTTAGAGCATGATATTTTAAACTTTTTTTGTACATGCCGCTGTTGTTGTTGGTTTGTAAATGCCGCTGTTGTTTTTGTTGTTGTTGATTTTGGCTTTGCTGTGCTTTGTTTATTTATCGAGCAGCGTGTAAATGTGTGTGTGTACATTTCGCTTTGTTGGATCGGTCGGTTGTTATATCGTTTGGGGGGGAACATAAAATGAAGGGAGGGGAGCGTGGACACTTGTGTGTGCTTGAAAGTTTACAGATCTTTGCTGTCGTTTGTTTACTTCTGCGAGCAGCGTGTAAATGTGTGTGTATGTACAAATACAAAGGATTGGCGATGTATACGCTCACTATATCAATGGCGTTTTTCCTAAACACATTTCTGTGAAAACATTGGGAAGTAGTTGGAAAGCAGCTAATCTATTGTGCTGCCATATCATAAAATTTATTGATAGATTTAAATCATTTATCAAAAATTATATTTAATTCATATATTTTAATTGCAAAATGACTAACGTATTCTACGTCTGACCTATGCGCCCGTGTTATCTAACACAGACTTGTATTATTTTTTTTTATTTCAGAAATTACTGAAAAAATTAGTTATTTTCATATAATTTTTTGAGACGACTTGACTGCCTGCCTGGCTTACGAAAATCGCAAATAAGATAATTAAAAAGTGTTGTTTTATGTGATAAAGTTTGATTTTTTTCATTTTCCATAAAATTATATGAGAAAAGCGAAATTAATCCTTAACATATGAGTCGCTCAGTGCACACATCGATTAACTCCACTTTTTGAAAAATCTTAAATTTAAGTGTCAAAGCCCTTGATATAGTCATAACTTGTAATATTTATAATAACTTTCTTGAATAATAAAGATTAGCACCGTTAAATGGCAAATTTTTTTGGCCATTGAATAATAAGTAATTTATTTCAGAAGCCATTTCGATTAACTCCATACTCTAATCTAAATCGTTTCAGTTAATAAATCAAAACACACGACTGTTTTCAAGAAAACAACAACAACCCAAAATTACAACAACCGAAATGCAATAGACAAAAAGGGAAAAAACTTTTTTTACCTTTTCTTAAATATTTGTTTTTAATTTTTTTATGTTTTCCAAACAAGTTGAAATATGCTTTGCAACTGTTTTTTCGCACTCAATCAGCTTTGCGCTCTGACCAGCTTGGCGCCCACTATGACCTGTTCGCGCTTATTTGTACTAATTTGTATGTTACCAGTTTTCTCGCATTGGTTCTCTCAATAAGTGTCAGTCGGCTCGGCTCGGCGACAAGCGGCCACTCTATACGCACCTATAGTCTTTTCAACATTACTTCAAGATTCTTTTTAAAGGAGGAAAATTAATACCTGCAAAAACATTTGTCGATATACAATGCAGATGCCGTCAAAATTGTAATCAAAAAATTATTTCGGATGAGAGAGAGGCTGCCATGAAAGCATTTTATTGTTTACATAGTCAACTTGACCAAAATATTTTCTTAAGAGGTTGTATCAAAGTTAACGAAATAAAAAAAGGCGCCCTACGAATGAAACTAAAGAACGAAGATCACGATGAGGGATTCGAGACAGTCTGCTATGCAGATGACGTCATGATACTTCTGAAGGGAAGGGATCCAAATCTTTTGTGCAGGAAGGCCGAGGAGGCATTAACCCTGGCACACAACTGGGCTCAACCAAGAAGGTTGAACGTTAACCCAGAAAAAACTGAAATTGGCCTATTTACAAGAAAGACGAAGATAGCTCCATATGATGAGCCGCGCTTTCTTGAAAGGACAATAAATATTTCCGACAGGGTGAAGTATCTAGGAGTCATTCTCGATCGGAAATTAAAATGGAAAGACCACATAAACGAAAGAGTCAAAAAGGCTCATATATGTTGGTCAATCTGTAAACGGGCCATAGGCGCAAGATGGGGGCTGAATCCAGAGATGACACACTGGCTTTATAATAGCGTTATCAGGCCGATTATGACCTATGCTTCTATAGTGTGGTGGACGTCGATGGAATATAAATGCAACATCAAAACAATACACAAAGTTCAGAGAACCTGCTGTCTTGGTATAAGTGGGGCCTTCCGAACGACATCAACAGGGGCGATGGAAACAATATTATCTATCCAGCCAATCGAAATTCGTATAAAATACGAAGCGGCTCTTGCAGCAAAACGACTAAAGGTGATGGGTGAGTGGATCGATCAGGAACACGAAGCGCATCATCAACGAATCTTTATGGCCATAGGAGAGTCCATACCGGATAATGTTGCAAATGACCGCATACCGGAGACTAGACTAGAGGCCAACTGCGGAACATTGATCCCCGACATCCATTCCTGGTTGACCGACCCTTGGAACCAGATCCCCATGGGGCTTCATTGTTACACGGATGGATCAAGGTCGAGAGGGAAAACGGGACTTGGTGTTTATATAGAAAACACCACAGAACTGTTTTTCCGCCTGCCGGACTATTGCACAGTTTTGCAGGCGGAAGTTCGGGCGATAACAGAGTGTATCAGGGAACTCAACGTAATGGGGAGGTCAGGACTTGTGAATATATTCACAGATAGTCAGATGGCCATTAAAGCAATCTCAAAGGAACGCACTAAATCACGTACAGTTTGGGATTGCAAAAACGTTATTAACAGTTACTCGACACATGGTGAAGTGCGCATCATATGGGTGCCAGGGCACGCGGGGATAACTGGAAATGAAAGGGCAAACTCACTTGCTTCTAGGACAATAGAGTTAGGTAATATAAGCTTGGAATGCGCGAAACCTTTCGATGCAGTTAAATCCGAGGTAAAGACTTGGGCACATAGGGCCCATTCAACTCTCTGGAATAACGGAACCATGGGAATCAATACAAAAATTCTATGGGGAGATCCAGACGAGAGAAGAACGAGGGAGCTGCTAAAACTTAGTAAGCTCGAACTAAGTAGAATAATGGGAGTTGTAACAGGGCACTCTCAACTACTGGCACATCTTAAACGCGTCGGAATAGCGGGAGGAGATGAATGTAGAGCATGTGGGGAGGAGAGCGAAACATTGGAACACTATTTGTGCCAATGCCCCGCCTTCTCACAAATAAGATCCCGATATCTTGGGGGTGACATCTTACCGGACATAAGCCGATTACGGGGAATATGCTGGAGGAAACTAAGGAACTTTGTGAGTGACACGGAGTTTCTCTAGGCCTTTGGGTCAATATATTATGGTTAAATTCAAAGGAGCGCACAACAAGCCTTCACTGGCTTAGGTGTATGTCGTATGACATGGGCTGACATACCCCTCCAATCAACCTAACCTAACCTAACCTAACCATGACCTGTTCGCGCTTATTTGTACTAATTTGTATGTTACCAGTTTTCTCGCATTGGTTCTCTCAATAAGTGTCAGTCGGCTCGGCTCGGCAACAAGCGGCCACTCTATACGCACCCATAGTCTTTTCAACATTACTTCAAGATTCTTTTTAAAGGAGGAAAATTAATACCTGCAAAAACATTTGTCGATATACAATGCAGATGCCGTCAAAATTGTAATCAAAAAATTATTTCGGATGAGAGAGAGGCTGCCATGAAAGCATTTTATTGTTTACATAGTCAACTTGACCAAAATATTTTCTTAAGAGGTTGTATCAAAGTTAACGAAATAAAAAAAGGCGCCCTACGAATGAAACTAAAGAACGAAGATCACGTTCGTTTACATATTACTTTCGAAAAGGAGACTTGATATTCCCGTTTGTAAAAAATATTTTAGAGACACTTATCAGGTGAGTGACGGGCGTATATACGATTGATGTTCTAAAGAACAAGTTACATCTTTGGTTGATAAGCGCAAAGGGCGCGTTGCAAGCAATAAAATAGATGATACAAATGTTATAAAGCATATAAAGTCATTTCCAGCCTACAGTAGTCAGTACACCAGAGCTCATAATCCAAGACGACAATATTTAAATCCTGACTTAAATATTAAGAAGATGTATGAACTATACGTCACAGAATGTGAAAAGGAAAACGTAGCACCAGTGAAAGAAAAATATTACTATAATGTGTTCTCTACAAAATTTAATTTATATTTTAAACAACCATCAAAGGATACGCGTCAAACTTGTGATGCTTTTCAAATAAAAATTCAATCTTCAGACGATGAGGGAATTAAGATATCAAAAATTGAAAAGGAAACTCACTTAGAAAAGGCTGAACGGGCTCTTAGTCACATGGCTGGCGATCGAATGGCAACATCGGAAAAATTGTTCGTATTTTCTTTTGACTTGGAAAATCTTTAGCCTTTCCCAAGTTGACCACGTCCGTAGCTTATTAAAAGCGAAATTTATATGTTTATAATTTTGGATGTCATGAATTCAATAAAAATATAAGCCACATGTTTGTTTGGCTAGAAACTGAAGGATCTCGTGGGTCTCAAGAAATTTCATCTTGTCTAATAAAGTACATAAAGACTTGCGCTGCAAACTTCGAAAAAATAATAACATATTCCGATTCGTGTACCGGGCAAAACAGAAATATTGAAACAGTCTTAAGTTTATTAAAACTTGTTCAAAGCGCGGAAATCAAAGCTGAATCAATTGACATGAAATTTTTGGTAAGTGGACACAGCTATTTGCCAAATGACTCTGATTTTGCCATTATTGAGTCATGTGCGAAAAAAAATCAAAACATTTTTTCACCAGATGATTGGTACCATATAATCAAAACATGTAAAAAGAAAGCGCCATTTTATCTACTTCAAATGACTCACCAAGATTTTTTGTCAACAAAACCTTTAGAACAGTCTGTCATTAACAGACAAGTAACCGTCACAGGGCTTCCAGTAAATTGGCTTAAAATATGCTGGATAAAGTTAGAAAGGTCCAAACCCTATCTCATACAATTCAAATGTGACTATAATGAAGATACAGCATTTCAAGCCATTAATATAAGATAATCTTTAGTGGGTAGACCGCAAAGTTTGAAAAATATAGATCAGCCTTAATTATATCCTAAAGGTAGAACTGTGACAAGGGAAAAATGGAGAGACATGATGGACCTGCTAAAATTTATTCCTCCTGTTAAACACGATTACTATAAGAACTTGTCAACAAATCGAAATGACGAATCCTCGCATACAGCTGATGAAGAAGACATTAGGTTTGTTCCACAAGATCTCGGACAAGTTCGGACTATTGAGAGCAAAATGAAAATTACTCTCTAAATTTGCCAAAGTTACCCCTAAATAGCTGGAACGCAAAAAACCATTTTTGTAGTTCCTGAAATACTAATGCTGCTTACTTTTTAAACTAAAATCTATTTAAGTGCTTTTAGACGCTTAAAAGTCATCAAATTATAAAAACAAAGCATTTGCATCATTGTCAATAGCTGTAAAATAATTGAAAAACAAGTGGAAGAAACACTTAACAATTGCAATTTTCTTTAAATATTTATAAATCTTTTAAAATGGAAAGAAAAATTACGATCGATTTAAATATTTTTAATGCTGTTTCTTTTTTCAACTGCTTTTTAATATATTTATTTATAAAAACTAAACTTTTTCTTTTGCTTGCAAAGTTTCCGATAAATCTATCAGTTTCATATGTAAACAAAAAACAGCTGATTGTTAAATTCTTATCCGAACTTACCCAAAGAAAAAGTTCGTGCAAATTTGTACAGGAAATGAAAAAAATTACTCTCTCAATGTCTCTCTTTTTTGCACAAAAATTGTTATGTGGAACGGTTTTGGGTAACTTTGGGCTAGTTCGGACTGTTTCGTTATGCATGTGGAACAGAGCTATTATTTATAATATTGCTGAATCATCCCAAAGAATAGTGCCGCTAACATAAAGCTGCTATGAATTAATTACAAAAATTATATTATAACAGAACTGCCAACATTCATTTTTATGGAAAAGGTGTGATAAAAATGTATAATAACTAACTTTTTCTGTAATAAAAAAGTTAAAAATGTAAAGACCAAATTTAACTTTATTACTTTTTTCAGTTGCCAAGTCGATTAACTCCATCAGTCACATAAAAACTGTAACATTACTGATGATTGTTTGTTGGCTGTTCTTTCTTATTACCGTTAGATGAAAGCTATATCTGCAATTATGCATTCTACATTATATTTGAATTCATATTATCAGAGGAATTTTAAAAAACAATATACATTACATCATCCTGTTTCTCAACTTTTCGTTTTATGGAGTTAATAGATGTGTGCACTGAGCGGCTCATATAAGCAATGAAATTATTTATTTTAACTGGAAAAGTAAATGCTATTATTATTTATTTTTTGTTTTTGCTAAAAAAAATATTTTTACGACAATTTCATGGAGCTTGTTAAACATTTAATAAAGTTTAGTAAATCAATTTCTGATGTAAATTTTCCCTTAAATACTATAAGAAATTCCCTTGAAAAATTACCAACTGTTTTGAAATTTAATTTTATTAAAATAAAAAATAGTTTTCCTAGTTTTATTAAAATATTTTTAAAATTTTGTTTTACTATTTTGACCTAATTTTGGTATATATATTTTTTTCCGGTTTTATCAAGGAGAACTTAAGAGAAATAGTTGCTTTATGGGGTAATAATATAAAATCCTTCGCTCCGCTCATCTACACTACTCACGTGATTGAATTGAAAATTTACTCAAGATGTACCTCGAATCTCTGAGGTATGAGACTACTAAGTGGTGTTTCATTTATAGTAAAAAAGTGCCTGATCTTTTTCGAAAAACGTCTTATAATTTACCTAAGGATGCAACTTTGAGGCGCTAAGAAGTTATTTATGTATTACATACTCTTCATTGTCAAAAATTTGTTATCATATTAAGATTCGTATCAATTGAAAAGTACACATTTAAATTATTTTTTATTCCTTTTGTTTCATCAAAATAAATTATACAATAAATTATTCGGAATATGTACAATAATAATACAAAAATACTTTTACTTGCATTAAAAATCTCTTAGTAATTTAATAAATGTGTGGAATTATGAGAGTATATACAGCTGAATATCCATTATGTTGTATTCCGCGACCACCTCCTTTATTAGCACCAACGTTTCCCTTATCACCTTTGGCTGCAACATGTGCAGTTAAAATAGCTAGTACAGTTGCAATGAATATTAAAAGCCTTAAAAGGTTTAATTTTAAAATATTTTTAATTTAATATAAATTAAGTTTACAGCCCATATAACGGGCTTGGATTGATTGAATTAATTTTTATAGTTTCATTTTATTTACCACAAACTAAATATATTAAATAAGCAGCGGTTATTGCTATCAAGATGTATATTTATACGAGGGTCACTATTTATTCTAGGATAGCAACACTAAAGCAAACATTAAAAATGTTTGAAATAGTGTGTTAGTTTTCCATGTAGATATCACTTTGGTAATGTGATTTACAAAATCAATCCCTAAGAAACCAACTTTTTTTTATGTTAGAAACTATGAATTAGTTTGCATTAAAACTATTATTTAAAATTTATTTTAATTTACTATACTGCCAGAATCAAATTAAAAAAAAAATTGTTTTTACTTTTGGCAAAAAAGTGAAAAATTCCAATTAGTGCATGGCGCAAATACGAGTACAGTCGTATCCATGCTGTAATCATTAAAAACTAGATCTCTCGCATACCTATCATGGCGTAGCTTAAGTTTAAATCACGTTATAATGCGAAAAACCCCGCTTAAGCGAAAACTCAGAACTCTGGCAGTTTGTGTTTGATAATTGAAGAGAGCGCACAACAAGCCTTCACTGGCTTAAGTGTATGTCGTATGACATGGGCTATCACACCCCTCCAATCAACCTAACCTAACCTAAACTAAATACGTTATTTCTCATCCAACGTATTACCAAATTTTAATTAAACAAATGTAATTAATGTGAAAAAGGCAATAAAGCAAATCAGTTTAGTTGCCACAACAGTTGTTAATGTGCCAGTCTGTGATTTGTATGTTCTAATCCTTTCATAATTTCTAATCCATATTTTGTAGTCTTTGGTGGACTTAAAGAAATAACAATAAATATAAATATGCACGATGATAGTGTATATAGTCATAACAAAGTCCAAGAAACAACAAAAGGATTTAAAAGAGTTTTAAATTTACTAATTGATGTTTTTTGTATAAAACTTTTTTAGCCAAAATCAAATTTCGTTTTACATAAAAATTATAATATATCCTTGTTTCCTTTTCGATACTCTAAATGATTTCCTCCTCCTTAAAATATTCACTTTCTGTTGCGATATTTCAATTTATCCAGCAACGAATGTACTGGAGCAATCATGGTCATCAAATACACTAAAATAGTTGCCAAAGCAAATGCTGGTATGACATCAGCATCTACATATTTTATAAAGAATTTGGTAAAATAGCCTAAAATAACTGTAGTCATGCCCAAACTAAAGGTAAGTAAGCCAAACAAGTTATGGCGAAATTTCACTTCGGAGGGTGTAAACATTTTGTGTATAAACTTGGGTTGAAAATAGTTAAGAATACCACCCATCAAGCTGGCAAAACACATGAATGTAGCAGATAGGCCTAAAATAAGTAGAAGAGAAAGGTATACATAAACATAGAATTTATAATTTATAAGGAGGAATATAAAGTAAATACTTACCAAATGTGCCATGCCAGGTAGTAAAATGTACCTCAGTACTTTGCATTTTACCCAAACTCCCCAACAAAACCATGGAACCTCCCATTAGCTGTAGAATTCCATGAAATCGGGATTTGTTGCGATATGAAAAATGACTTGTTATGGGATTCATGCGATAATGTGACATCAATGCTTCAGCACTCAGCACATGAAACTGAAAAAATTATTACTATTTTTAATTTGAATACACATGTACAAAATGATAGTCGGAACTTTCTAATTTATATAGATTTTACTTCTTAAAATTGCGAACTTTTTGTAAAATATTTGATAATAAATAAATGCTCGAAACTTCTACCAAAAATTTAAATTTGTGCAAAGCAATTTATGTTATTCTTCAACTATTTTATTAGTGTATTTAATTTGAAATACATTTATGTTTTTTTGTATAATAATTTTTTAAATGGAAGAAATGTGCAGAGAAAACTACTGAAGTAACTTAAGTAGTTTGTTTTAGTTGCAACAACTAAGTATATATTATTATTCCTTTAACAATTTATTGTTGTGGAAAAGTTTTTTTTAGCTTTTTTAATATATTTAATTTACATAATATGCAATCATGAGACCTTTTTTAATAAAAATATTCAAATATACTGTACAACATAAAAAATTACAAAATTCTATCGATTGATACTGGAAGAGCACGAACCAAAAATTAAGTACCTGTGTCGGCACTTTGAAAGTGTATGTCTGGCCTTCATTATAGGGAAAAATTGTTATAGTGAATCGGCATAGACATTTACACTTTAAGCTCTAAACACATAGACGACAGCAGACTTCACGACTTCACAGCTTCAAATGCTGCCAACTTGAAATGCTGCTCTGAAGTCAGCTTCATAATTATTTTGAAGACAGCAACAGCATAATAATCAGCTGATGTGTATTATAGCAGTACAAATTTCAGGGATGCCGGATATATATTTTATAATGAATAAAATCAAAGTTATTCATAAAAAATGTAATAATATCACGAAAAACTATAAAAACACATAAATTTATTTCTTTATTGTATTTCTGTAATGTTCTTTTATGTTTACTATTAAAAAAAGTTTTTGTTCTTATTCTTCCAATTTATATATATGGCAACATTATATTTGTTTATTGCTGCCCGTCAAAATAGAAAATAGCCTAAGTTGGCAGCAGCAGCAAATGCTGTCGTGCAGTCGTGCTGCTGTGCTGCCTTCAAAATAATCGTTTTCATTTAAACACATGTATTTTATTTTTGACATATTGCTGCTTGCTGTCTGCTGTCGTCTATGTGTTTAGTGCTTAAGGTATGCGGTTTATGTTAGGTTAGGTTAGGTTGATGAGAGGGGTGTGATAGCCCATGTCATACCATATACACTTAAGCCAGTGAAGGGCTTGTTGTGCGCTCCCTTTAATTATCAAGCACAAAAACTGCCAAAGTTCTGCGGCAGGATTCGAACCTGGGACCTTCGTACTACGAGTCTAGTACACTACCTACTAGCCTACGAAAGCCAGTTATGTATCGCTTTCTTTTGTAAGTGAATTGTAGTAAAATTGTACCCCAAAAAGTTTGTAAAAGAGTATGAAATTCACTCTTACTTACATAGTTTTGACGTTCACGATGATTATGGTAGAATTTTATGTAAAATATTTTATAGGACATTTAAGACCACTACATACTTAGATGTTTAGGGGGAGATTTTTGCATTTCTTCAAGAAAGGAGAGAAACAGATCCATAACACGAAGAGTTAAAATGTTCTAGAGAAATGTTTCTCCTAGTATTTTGCATAAAATTGCTGAACAAATGTGAAAAAGACGTGTTATTAATTGTAATTTATAAATATTTTTCCATAAACAAGTAAACCTATATTTATTTTTATTAATTAAAGAAACGAGAACATACTTACATATGTATAATAGGTAAAAAAAGTACCAAAAAGGCAGCAGTAAATCAATCGTAAAACCACAAAGCATTTGAAATTTTATCATTAATATAAAATGCAAACACTTAAAAATGTTTAAATTAATAAAAACAAACGGAACTTTGTTTTTGAACATATTCGATTGAATTTTCTGTAAAATTATGTTATTGCGAAAATCGGGAAGTTGAAATTATAGATAGTTGCAGAAATCGAGTACACACTGTAATTTTTTGAACCACCTTTGAAAGAGAAGCTCTCTGTCTAAGAGACTCTCAAATCAGTGAAGATAATGTTAAGCTTATAAGAATTATCAGTACAACTATAAATATGAATAAATTAATAAAGTTCAAAGTTCATTAACGGCATAAAGAACATCATTTAAAAAACAGTTTAAAGATTAAAATATGTATGAAAAAGAGTTCGGCTAAACAAAACAAAAACAAACATGACGTGTAAAAAATAAACAAACAAACGTACATACTCTACAGTAAATATGTACAGACATATGTACATACGCTCTTCTTTCTCTCTACTAGTTTACTTACCCCTGCAACCGTTAAGAACATGTGCATTGCAGTATCTTTAAAATGAAGACTACGTGCCAATAATGTAACATAAACTGCAATTAATAGTATGAGAACATGGTTAATAGTGTTTAAGATACTTTGAATTTGCGGCCAAAATGCTGCTTTTAGTTTTATTTGTAAATTGGAATTTGTGGAAGTTGTAATCATAATAAAAAGTTTCAATTTAAATTTTACTCGTAGTTATTCGTATGCAAGTAAATCTGCAATTCTAGAGTTTATAAACCACACAACTTCTTTTATTAAATACTTCGACTAGACTGAAATTTATCTGATTTAATTAGATACTTTCCGTGTTGTTTGAGAAAACAAAATATAAGAGAAGGAGAATAACATGTTCTCTTAGTTTAATGTGAGAGAAATATATGATTAAAGTTGCCAAATAAAAATATTTAGTTTTTCCCAATAATAGGCAACTGAAAATTTCTCATAAATAAGAAAAAAATAATTATATATGTACATATGTACATACATATACTTAGAAAGTAAAAATTGTTATTGGTTACATATTTGCGTATTCTATTGATGATAATTTAAAGAAGTCTGAAATAAGTTTTTAATGAAAAACTGTCTCATTAGGATAAACAATAAATATTTACATACTACTATTGTATGTAAATATATATTGATGTATATTAGAGTACAAAAGTGGATATTTCATGAAAAAATTAACTTGTTGTCTTGGCGGGTAAAGTCCGTTCTGAAGGTCTAATAGAGAGTTTTTTCCGCCATTAGCATTTTTGAGAATGGCATTATTTTATTGTGCTTCTATAATTTAAGCATTCTACAAAATATTTCCAGCTCTGGGTAACAAAAATAATTATTTTTATTTCTCTCGCTGTGGCAATCAGTTCTTATATTTCTGCTGTTATCATCTTGGGAATATTTAATTATATAACTATATCAAGGATGGAAGGATGGTGCCTTGATACAGCTGCCATTTAGATTATAACTGAGAGATTCTTTTCATTCTCTCTTGAAGTTGTCGTCTCTGTGAGGATGGTCCATTATGAGGCATATTTTTAATATTGCTTGTTTTGATAGATAAATCATCAATCGTCTAAAACTTTCCCACTATTTGAGTTTTGTATTATATTTCACTCAGTGTTGCCATTAGGATACGAAAGATACATTTTTCGTATATTTTGATGACTTCAGGTACCATGTATAATCCTGACATTTTTCGTATCTTTTGAATCTGTACGCAAAATGTACAGAAATAAAATATTGAGCTTTCCGTCCCAGACAAAGTTTTTTAAAATTATCACTTCGTTATGAATATTAAAAAAAAGTGACAACTAAATAGAGTATTTTGTTGTTAGGTTTTCTAAATTCTTCTGTCGTCTGCTTATTCTTGTATAAAAGTATGTATTTAGAAGAAAACAATAACGATCTTTACAGTGAATAATTTCAGACCGTATAATAGTTTTATAAGACAAAACAATTTTAATCCCGAAATTAAAAGAAGTAAACTAAAAATGCTGACTGCAAATATTATATTATATATTTATGTACATATAAACAAAATGAGTGAGTGAATTTTACATTTTAAACAAATTTTATGTAGGTACATACATATGTTTCTATATGGGATTATTGGCATTTCATTATAATTTTCAGGTCATTCTCCAAAAAAGATAATATACAATTTTAATGATAAATGTCTGTTAATTAAAGGATTACAATGGATAGTTAATGAAAAAATATTAAATATGAAATAAGAATGTTATGCTAAAAAATGTTAAACGTTAAACATGGATTTTAAAATTTTTTTCAAAATGTATCTTTTTGGGAAAAATTGTATCTTTTTGGAAACTGAAATGTATCTTTCTCCAAATTTCAATGGCAACACTGATTTCACTACAAAAATATGAGTATAAGTATGTCCGAAAGTTACTCTTTTTTGCCAAAAATTCGTATCTCGCGAGATCTTAGCGACTCACGATATAATGGCTTCCTCAACACGCGAAATTGTAGTGAAAGAAATATGGTGCACATACTCTAAATTTTCTATGCACGCGTGCCTAGGACTAAAAATCTGCTGACGCGATGTTGACACACATATGTACGCTACTAAAGTCTTTGTGCGAATCAGAAAGAGTAACATTCGGTTTTTGCTATTAAGGTACATTTTAGAGCCGCGGAGAAAACAGAAATAATAAATTATTTAACCTACATACTTATATAGAACAACATTACTTTTGAAAATCCAATAGTGTAAACTTTTCCGCCCCTGGTTGATGCTTAATGTTTGCATATGCATGTCGCTTGTTGGCGTAGATATTATCGGTACTCAATTATTTTAATAAGATGTCATCGGCTCAATGAAGCGTGTAAATATTTATGTATGTACATATATGGATGTATATTAAAACAAGAGAAAAAATATATGTGGGTTGAAATAAGTGTTGCCACGAATTATATTCGCATTTATACTTATAACGGGAGAGAGATTTGCCCAAAATTAAATGAAATTGCACACAAGATCTGCAGAAAAAAGTAATAAAAGTCCATAAACTCCATGATTTCTGTTGAAAAGAAAAAGAGATTAACATGTGCAGGGAATATCTTCAAGAATTTGACGGCTGATTTCATATGAAAATTTATTTTTCATAGCGATTTTATGTTAATGCTTCATAATGAAAAATATGGTTGCCAATATAGGTATGTAGTTCCTGCAACTTTTTTCTCGACTTAACAAGAAATTTCTGCGTTATTAAACCTGCCCCTCGAAAAATTTCGATGACGATGTCTCTCGAACGAAAAAAAAAACGTTTCTGGTAAAATTTCCAGCCTTCCAAGTCGCGGAAATTATTAAATTTATAAATCCGATTTGACTACAATTGACATTATTAAAAGAGATCCTTTTTTAATTTTTCGACAATATCTCTCGATTGCACCAATAGATTTTAATGAAATCTTATGTAATTGGCGTTATTTTTTAGTTTTAGATGTAATTAGACTTTGTATTTTCAAAATATACTACGTTGGATCGATTGATATGTGGTCATAATATTCTAATGCTATCAGCGGCCATTTGAATATCATAAATAGTGAGAAATTAGTAACCTCTCATTTTCTGAAAGAGGAAAGTTCCTTTAATTAAACATAATCATCATCACAAGGAAATCAAACATTTTAAGATACAGCACCTTTCTCAGTATCCTCTTTATAAAAATGTAAAAATCTTAATTATATCTAGAGCTAAACCGAAGTTATACCGAACAAATTTATAAATATAATTTTTCTTTTCGAGATATCACTATGTTGCATTACAATAGCGATATGTAACACATAATTATTTAAAGAGAAATTTTTACATCGTGAAAAATTTATATAAAATATAGTATGTACGTAATTTAATTTTTTCACTTTTAGATGAGGATCCCAACTTTCCGGCTAGTGAACTTAATACACATGGGCCTACTGTTCATGGTTGGCGCAGCGCTGTTGGTAGTACCATAACACCGCATGATATTATTTTGAGGTTTCATAAACCAGCCAAAATATGTCGTATACAATTATTAGCCCACCAGTATTTAATACGTAAGTTTAAGACTTAAAATTATGAGAAAATAGTCAACATAAGTTGTTCTCTTTGCAGCCGAAAAGGTTGAACTCTGGTTACATTATTCTCCTAAAAGTATACCCAGCACACCCTCCTCACAATGTTTTGATTTTCTGGGCTTCGTGGCCTTGTCAGATAATGCAGCAACCAATTACAAGTCTCGAGAACTACAGAGTGTTTCTGTGAATCCTCGCAAAGGCACACATCTCAAATTACGTTTAAGTGGTCCCCACGCCAATGAGTTCAATACGGATAGACAAATTGCTTTGATAGCGGTCAATGTCTTGGGCGAAGAACTCGATAATGCAACGGCGGCAAGTAAAGAAAATGAAGAGAATGGTAGCGCCTCAACAGGAGAACAGCAACAAGAGCCATTTGAGTCAGTCTTAGCCTCTATGTGTGATGACTTACTATTTTCCATGTACGTAGAAGAATCTGTATCAGAGATTATAAGAGAAATGGAAGATCGAAAAATAAAGGCGGTGACTACGGAACGTTTTGAATATGCTCGCAAACTTAAGTTGTGTATGAATGCTTTGCGCACAGCTGGAGAGAGGCTAGGACGCTATGCTTTGGCCAAACGTCAGGCGGTGCAACAAGAAGACTTTACTACTGCTAAGTTGAGAAAAGAGCAAATAGAAATGTACAAGACCTCCGTGCTTAAGCATTTGCTTGTTGAAGACTTGCTGGAAAAGAATGGGGAGTCCGTAGCCTCCAATGACATGGCATGCGAGGTTTATGCTTCGAAGCCTACACTGCCAGCGGCGCCCAGCTTGCAAGATGTGGCGCAAGCGTTGGCGGAATCTCACTTAATTGCCACTATGAGCCCTAAAAGTGCTCAAGACGATAAGTCATCAACGGATGGCAATAGCTCCACTGGCGGCTTAGGCAATCTATCCCATCACAATCACAGCAATAGCATAAGTGATAATATATCAACACTATCCGCTGCTAGCTTACGCAAATCTCACGATGAAATACCAATCTCACCCAAATTGAATATGAGACGAAGTCCTAGTCGCCACAGTTCACCAATGTCCAGTCATCAAGGCTCTCTGAGAAGACGCAATAAAAGTGCTCCACGCAATTCGTATGAGGAGTATGAAGATCGTGCTATACCCACTTTAAGGCAGTAAGTACTAAAAATATTTTTTAACTGTCATATCCTAATTTTTATAGATGTGTTTTCTCGATAATAATCCTTTAGTCATAGTGAGATTTACCAAATCAAAGAATCTAGATTACTTCCTTAAGTTTTTTTGGATGCTCTAGCAAACACACATACAGACGTAAATGTAATATCGCATGTTTTCTTTTATAGTGAAACTCTAAATCATAATTTATCATTCTAATAATGTCTATTATTTACGTATTTATGTACATACTTATATATAATTCAATCTTACAAGTGAGTTGTCTATTTCCGAAAAGCGTGTACTAATTTCTTTCGCAATTCGAGATAAGCATCACTCCCAATTTAAAAGTTAATCAATATTCCAAGTTCTATAAATATTCCAAGTTTTTAGCTGTTAAAATAAAATTTATCATGTATTACAATTACGAAGAAGATATGGTTCTTTAAAGAATTTCTCGAATTTCCAGTTCGGCTTTTGGAAATAAAGGACTCAAACAGACTTACTGATATAAATTTATTGAAATATTTAGTACATTTTAGTTTTATTTAGCGATCTCTTTTAATTTGTTTTTCAATACTACAAGTACATTTTAAAAATAAATAGATCATGTTGTTTGCTCTCCCTCTAATTTACCTTTTCACTTTGTAATTATTAAAAAAATATTTAAATTTAAATATATAAAAATGTTGTTTTGATGTACTTTGTTGATGTTTTACTATAAAATCCTTTTAATGATCTAGTTCGAATACTAATGAATTTTTAAGAGAGTGTCAAGGTACCGCTTTACTGGACTCTGACCCCAATCGCGGTCGTTCACGTCTAAACGATCGTGAACGGCGTCAGGCCGCACTGCCCATCTTAGTTTTTGGTAATGAAATGGTAAGTGTGTTATACACATAATTTAGTAAGAGTTTAAGGTGCGTGGATTTGTGTGATAAGAAATTTTAAAAGATCACGAAAATTTATAAAATTTGCCTAAGAACTTTGTTAAACATAATCATAAAAGATTTTCTCTCATTTAGTTAAAACTTGTCTTTAAACTAAAATATAATTGATTGAAATAGAGAGAAAATATTACATTTATGCCACACACATCTCAAACATTTTAATTTATACTCCCAAAAAACATCCCATAATGGTGAAAGGAAAGTTAATTAATTATATGACCTCTATTACAACAGGTCGAGCAATTCTATTCACGTCAATTCCAAGATCGTGAAGATGGTCTGATGCGCTTGCGCAATTTCC
This sequence comes from Germaria angustata, assembly GCA_963681545.1. Classification (NCBI taxonomy): domain Eukaryota; kingdom Metazoa; phylum Arthropoda; class Insecta; order Diptera; family Tachinidae; genus Germaria; species Germaria angustata. The sequence continues at coordinate 92,552,011 of OY812999.1, read as the reverse complement.
TTAAGGGACACGAAACAGAGACCCACACAAATAACAACAATTCAAATAGTGAGAATACAGCTGGTCCTAATAAAGTCGCAAGAAGTGCCGCTTTCTTACTGCACCGAACTGTACGTGATGCTGTATATTCGGTGTTTAATCAGGCGACAGAAACAGTGCGAGTACTATTTTTGGAATATGTACCCGGTAGGGTGTCTCAAAGTGAAGTTGCAAGGTGTGTAGATCGTTTGTTGCCCGAATTGTTGGCGAAGTCGGGTGATCCCTCGGCACGTATACACACCCTAGCTCAGCATACAATACTAAGTATAGCCTCTTGTCCTGAGGTTCAAGAACAGCACCTGGTTGCTCCCGCTCTATCTCGAACTGTCAGTTCTGGCACACATCCCCGTTTGGCGTTGAGTCGCATGCAAATGCTGGAACAATTGGTGTTAAGTCAAGGCATTAGCACAGATAAACATAGTGGCTTGACATGCAGAGCTCTTTCGGAGTGTGGTTGTTCGGGCATACATCATCCTGCGGAGCCGGTGCGCAAAGTAGCCGAGAGAATACTTTTGCTAGTATACAAAGTAAATCCTCGTCTTGTGCGTAAACAGCTACCGCCTGATGATGATATCACACGACGCAACTTATTGTATCGCCAATTGTTTACGGAATTCGATAAATTGGATTTGGAACGAAAGTCTGAGATGTTGGAGGCCAGTAAATATACAGTAGGTCATTGTTCCAATGATCCACAATCTCCACCCTCTAACCGTAGTGCAGTGGAACATTTACAACTGGGTGGTGCAAGTGGTAGCTCCGATAGCCGTGGTAGTCCCTACAGTTTTGGTTGCAAATCCCCGGATTCTCAGTCCAGTCCTATGAGACGTTCTGAAACACGTATTTTAAAAAGTAAAACTGGAAAGACATCGGTTCCAGGTAGTAATCCAATCCCAAGTAACGGTTGCCTAACATCAGGCAAAGATCTGGCCAAGTGCAATGGGAAGCAAGAGTATAACGAACAACTAAAACGGTCTATGATATCGGCCAGTAGTTCTAGGAAAAATTCCAATTCAAATTCTGAATCGTTTGAAGAGGCAGCTGATGTAATGTGAGTTTGAAAGTAATAAAGTTATTAATATTTGTTGTGTGGCATATCTATTAATTTTATATTGAAATAATTGTCAGGTCGGGATATTCTCCCGAATAATAAATTTCAATATTAAATATTTACAATAAAGATTTTATTTTTCATTTTGCCTAACTGAATACAATCATTAACGACCAACGGGCGTTTAATTGTATGGGTGTTGAGAGAAAAATAAAATAGACTCACGTTGAGTATAATTGTTTGTTGTGTTGTTTGTATAAAAACATTCTAAGCCTACTATGATTATGTATTTGTTATAATTCATATGCAATATTGAAATTCTCATATTGTATTTGTTTTGTGTGGCATAAACATACGAGGTTGAATGTTATCAAACTGCTTAAACTTCACTGACGATTTGGTTTTAGCAACCAATGAAATGTCGGCATATGAAGAGCTAAAGCCACAACAAACATTTTTTCAATGCATTTTGCAAAAAAACTAATTGTTTCTAACGATTGGTCGGGATATTCTCCCGAATAATAAATTTCAATATTAAGTATTTACAATAAAGATTTTATTTTTCATTTTGCCTAACTGAATACAATCATTAACGACCAACGGGCGTTTAATTGTATGGGTGTTGAGAGAAAAATAAAATAGACTCACGTTGAGTATAATTGTTTGTTGTGTTGTTTGTATAAAAACATTCTAAGCCTACTATGATTATGTATTTGTTATAATTCATATGCAATATTGAAATTCTCATATTGTATTTGTTTTGTGTGGCATAAACATACGAGGTTGAATGTTATCAAACTGCTTAAACTTCACTGACGATTTGGTTTTAGCAACCAATGAAATGTCGGCATATGAAGAGCTAAAGCCACAACAAACATTTTTTTCAATGCATTATTTTTTATTTTTATTATTGTTATTATTACATACATATATTTATAATAATAATAATAATAATAATAATAATAATAATAATAATAATAATAATAATAATAATAATAATAATGTTGTTGTTACTATTACTATTATTGTTATTGTTATTGATTTTATTATTATAGTTCTGTTTTGTTTTTTAAAGACGTTGTCCATTTTGTGACTGGTGTTCACAGAGTGGCGATCAATCACAACTTGATCGCCACTATTGGAAGTCATGTCCATTTCTCACCAAGTGTCCTCAATGTAGCCATGTGTTAGAGGTGGCCGCTTTGAATTATCATTTAACAAGTGAGTAAAAGAATATATCTTAAGAATTATTTTACCATTAGCGTAATCTTCTTCAATAGTTTAAGAAGCACATATTGAAATTACGACACATTAAATCTTAAAAATTATTTTATTAGAAAAAAAATAGTTTTTTACAACAATAAAAAATCTAAATATTAAAATATTAATTTTGCACTAAAAATTATTTGTAAATTGATTTATTCAGAAACAGTCACATTTTCCCATTTTTTTCTTACAGAAAATCACATATTAAAAAACTTTTTAACAAAAAATTTTTATGTTACACTTTTTACAAAAAAATATGTACATATTTTACTTAAAACTAATTTTCAGAGGAATGTGAAACCAAGGACAATTATTTGATGTGCGAACGATGTACTGAATCTGTACATAAGCAGCTATACGATTTACACCAAATGGAAGACTACTGTAGAGGTATTTAATGAAACTTATTTAAACCAATCATTTTTCTTTTTAAATCAATACTTCATTGTAGAACTCAAAACCGGTGCCGCAAGATGTCCTCTGTGTCATGATGATGTCCATTTACCTTTGGATGGTGGCTGGAAACTACATTTATTGAGTGCTTCTGGTTGTCCAGGAAATTCCAGAAGACGTACAAAAAAATCCTCTTAAAGGAATCCATTACAAAAAAAAAAAAAAAAAAAACTGAAACAAATATCCCATTTTTGCCTTCTTCAGATAGAATAAAGGATAAATAAATCAAATTAAAATACATTTTTAACAACTTTAAACATTTTTTTACCAACACGGAAATGTTTATTAGCTCTTTGTTATTTAGGGACTCGTTATACATATTTTGTATGAAAATGCTTAAAATTGAAACTAAACTACAAAAAATTAAGTATTTTGCATAACATTTTGAGCTTAAATCAATAAATAATTAAAAAACAAAAAACTTAAAATTTAAATAAAAAATTAATAATTAAAACTGAAGAGAAAAACGAAACTAAACTTAAAAACTGAAATACAAAAACTCTATTTATTAAGTTTTATACATTTATATGCATACATATAACTTTTTATAAGAATATGTTAGTTAAATTTTTTTGTTACTTCTTTTTTAATATAATTATTCTGAAGAACCTATAGGTGAAACATTTGTGTAACCTTAAAATAGAAAGTTATTAATGTAATACACAATAAATAAAATTTTGTTCCTAATTTAAAAAAAATACAATTTTTTATTTATGATGAGATTATTTTTGTTAATAATAAACAAATATTGTTTATTTAATATGTTTATATATTTTACTGTATGAAATTTGTAAAATCCGATCACAGATCTTTCAATTTAACTTTCAAAGTATTTTCGCATTTGTGTAAAGTAGAGTTTACTTTAAAACTTTTATTTTATAAAATTAATTTAATTTTGTTAAGTTTTTCAATTATAGTTTGAATTCTGCTGATGTTGTGTCAAATTTTGTGTGTGTTTTATTTAATGAAATATTATGTAGTTAAACGTCCATTATTTAAAACCCATCCATAAATAAAATTTAGAAAAAGAACTCAATTACTAAAATAATTAAATACAATATAATTGTAGTTGATAAAAAACTAAATGAAGTTATTAATAAAATTAGAAAAAATCAAACATTAAAACTTTACAGTTAATTATTATCAACATAGAGTATTTTCGGGAAAAATTAATTATTAAAAAAATTCAAACTAATAACCTTTTGGTGAAGGCCACTATCGTGATGTGCTCATTATTTTTAATCGAAGCGTATAGCTCGGAAGATTGAAAAAATATAAACCCAAATGATGCTCTACGTCAAATACAATAATTGCTTTTGGAACCTTAAGGATTATCGTTTTATTTAAAAACTAACTTTTATTATGCATTCACAATAAAAAAACTTGTGAATATAACAAATGTAGTAAGAGAATGCATAGTGTTTCCATTCACAATAAGGGTAATACAGTGCGTCAGTACCAGTACTGCCGTCGATAATTTTTATAAAGGTATTAAAATTATAAAGATTGATTCTTTTAGTTCATTTACTTATCTTTTATATTTACTAATCATATATGGTTATTTTTTCTTAACATAAAACATTCCATAGTTTACTCATACTTCTTATTAATTTGCATGAAAAAAGTCATATATGGAAAAAATAAGCAATATAATAAGTTTTGATGTAAAATACAACATTTATGTGGGAGGATTACATATTAGGTTATATATATATATATATATATATATATATATATATATATATATATATATATATATATATATATATATATATATATATATATATGTATATATATATATATATATATATATATATATTACGGACTTTTTACGTATTTTAAAATTCTAGCTGCAAACTACGATTTTTTTCAATAATTCTTATAGCACGGCAATACTAAACGTAAAAGCAAAAAGGCCAAAGAGTAGCCAATTGCAAGACACATTAATAAACATTGTCGAAGAGAACAAGAGAGGCAGCAGACCACTTAAAATAATGCTTTGTGATTCAAATATACAGCAAGAAAGTAAAGAAGTAAAACATGAACTAATCGTGGCAACGCGGCACTAAAATACTAGTGAAGTAAAGAAAATAATTAATTAAAATCAAGTGTATTTTAGAAGTTGTATTAAACCGCAATTATGATTTAAAAGTGATTTAAACAAGCAAATGAAAGAGGTCATTACGATTCTCTGCAGTGAATAAATCAATACTTTTATGATATTAAAACATACATACATACATAAATTAAAAATTACAATAATATACAAATTATCAGAGAAATCTACGGTCAATTAATATAAAAATTATAAATTGTCATAACTTATTTAATTTACGGTCAGTCCGTCGCCTTTCCATTTATAATTTTCCCACGGTTGGTGGTGCATATTCTCTTAATTTGTTGTGCCATGGGGGAGTTTTACAAATACAGATTTTGTTGTCTTTTATGGAGCTGATATAAACATATGTTATATATATATATATATATATATATATATATATATATATATATATATATATATATATATATATATATATATATATATATATATATATATATATATATATATATATATATATATATACTTAAATATATAAGTATATATATGTATATATTTACATACATATATAAGTATATATATGTATATATTTACATACATATATAAGTATATATATATATATATATATATATATATATATATATATATATATATATATATATATATATATATATATAAGTATATACGTATATACATATTTAGTAACAAACCTAATTCCGTTCGGTCGAAAAAAAACAATTGTGATAGGAAATATTTCTCTTCTGAAGTGATTGAGTAATATTTTAAATTTTTTAAAACTGTGTTCATGTTTAATGCGTTTCTATTTAAATATTTTTTTTGCAATATTAATAAAAGCAGTTAATAATAAAACAGGAAATTTGAGTTCAAATAAACTATCAAAACTTAATACTCTCTCTCGTGTTAATGAAAACAACAAAAACACGTTGTTAGAGTAACAGTTGACGTTGTTGTTCTGGATTTTACATCACAACATCATTATTATTATTATTATTTGTTTCTTTTCACCATGTCCTTCGTTCAGCAACTTTTAAATTATAAATATTTAACCCAAGAACATCTCAATGGATTTGACAATTATAAGGTAAGGTATTGAAATAATGGAAATGTGTAACTACTTTCCAAAATTAGCTGCTTTATTACATACATATGTAGATATTGCTCATTTCCCAGATCCGGTTTTTAAGTTAAAAATGCAGACTTAATCGTGATATTGTCCTTCATATTATTTAAATATTTTATTTTTGAATACCTATTATTTTATTTTTATTAACTGCCTGTCAAACCAAAAACAACATTTTAAAATTTGTTGCTGTTTCAAACGTATTTATGCCAGCGATCGATGTCGAATGACATCGTGGGACAGGCAGTAAGTTGTAAGTTACTTCAGTTATTATGTTTTTGTTTCAAATAAAATCAGACGCTTTATCATAACGACAGTTTTTAGAAATAATACTTCAACAGCCATTGTTTTATCAATATAAACAAAATTATCAGGCCCATCCAAAGACGTAGAACGTCATTGAATGGCGAATTTTCGAAAAAGTCCCATAAGTTTTTCCTACTTCTGTATCAAATCTAATGCAAATATGTATGTTAAATCAATTTTCTAAATGGATTTCAAATAAATTTTAGTCCACTATAATAGTTATGTTGTGTGAGGCCCTATGCTCCTTATAGGATCAATGGGAACATATGTATATATATATATATATATATATATATATATATATATATATATATATATAATTAAAGTTTTTTAAATTGTATCCTCAATAATATTAGAAAAAATTTTTTATTGAAAAATTTATTAAATGCTACTTGTAGGTTTTGATGTCTATTTGTTAACATTTCATTTAAGCTAACCAAATCAATGGTAGACTCCAACTTGTTTATAAACCATTCAATCTCAAATTTTTATACATACAAAAAGTTTAAAAATGAGTTACAAAATATGTAAGTAACCATAGTATGTATATACTTGCAAATAGGTTGTAAGAAAAATACTTAGATGCATATCGAATACAAATTGCTTGATTAGATAAAATAACTGTTATTGGCAAGAGTGTGCCTTATATTACGACCAACGATTGTTCCATCTACATTACAGACATGGATTCTATTGATTGAAAAGGTTGCCTCTTCAAAAATTTTATCTTAATATTTGATAACAACGATTTTCTATACGATTAATATTAATTAATCAAAAATATAAATATAAACTGCTAAAATTCTATTTATGTATATTAAATCGACTTTCGTTAAGATAAATTTGACTTGCGTTTGGGCTACACTGGAAACAAATTGCGGCAATCGGCACCGACAAAATTTTCTTTTCAATTTCGTTGGATATCGAATGCCACAACTTGTCCCCTAATTTGCGCTTGGATTGAGTTAAACTGATTAGTTTTTAAATTAATAAAATTAAATAAAAATTCGAAGGACATATTTATCTTTCGATAATGAAAACAAATCCATCAAAGCTAAATAATTGTCATTTTTATTTATTATATCTTTAATTAACACTAAAAATGTATTTTATCTTGCTGCCAAAGCTTATTGATTATTTTGTCATCTATTATGTTATTAATTGAACTTTTAAAAATTGATTAAAAATAATTTTCATGTTACTTGTTTCTTTATAGTACAGTGCACGCGATACATCGCCATTGAGTGTGTATGTAATGCATCCCTTTTGGAATTGGATTGTCAAGGTAAATGCGCCAAAAATTGAGTATAAATAATTGTAAATAAACAAAAATACTAGTAGGACACAAGGTTAAGTTACTGTGTTAATGTTTGACTATGTTAAACTGTTTGACTGTTTGCGTTTTTGTAGCTTGTAAACAAAAAGTTGTTGTCGTTTTATAAGCCAAAAGATTGAAAATGTATAATAAGTGGCTAGAAGGGCTCTTGGGAGCCTTAATCCTTTATAATGGGTGGCTGACATGTTATAAAAAAAACAGTAAATGAGAACAATGGGGTAAAATGAAAGTTTATTTTGTTTCAATATTGTAAAAAATAATAACAAGATAGTAAATCTGCGATAATTCAACGCAATAGAAAATTAGAAATGTACTAGTTCCATACAAATATATTGCATATCAATATTCAGTACATTTGGTTGAAACTGGTTGCAAGTTGAACGCAGACAACAAAAATGAATGCAAACTTCATCTGTAAATAATTAAGATGATGAAAATAAATATGAAAGAAGCATTTCATTGTTGTTTGATTACAGGCCATTGTGCAATATTTAGAAACATAAGTTTTCTTTTTTTTATGAAGAAAATCAATATTTTAGTTTGTATTTGTCCTACATCTGATAGTTTCATATTATGTATAACGGCGAATAATATTCTCGTCATAGTCAAGTTATGGTTGACTGGTAGTTGTGGTAAAGAAGTTGCAAGTTATAGCAAAGTCATGGTCAAGTCATATGCTGGTGTAGTCTATTGTCATATTCTAGATATACGAGTAGTATAGCCATTGTCTAGTGGTAGTCAAGAAAATTTTTAGTCCTAGTCAGCTCAGTTTCTAGTTGTAGTTTAGTCATAGTCTAGTCATAGTCCGGTACATACATAGTGTAATGATAATCTAAGTAAGACGTGATCAAGATATAGTAGAGTTGGATATTAGCATTGTTTATGTCCTAGACACTTAAGATCAACCAACTGTGTAGCGAAATGAATTTTTTTTATAAATGTTTTTTTAATTCACAGTTTTTTCCCCGATGGCTGGCACCGAACGTGATGACTTTCTTGGGCTTTTTGTGTACAGCTGCGAACTTTTTTCTGCTTTCGTATTATGATTGGAATTTTTATGCCAGCTCAGGGCAGGAAGGTACAACACCGATACCTTCATGGGTTTGGCTATGCACAGCCATAAATATATTTGCGGCCTATACATTAGATGGTATCGATGGCAAACAGGCGAGACGAATAGGCCTGTCGGGGCCGTTGGGTGAATTGTTTGACCATGGATTAGATTCGTATACAGCTGTATTGATACCCACATGTTTGTATAGTATTTTTGGTCGTTCTGCCATATATTCTGTGGAGCCAATGCATATGTACTATGTGTGCTTAATGGTCTTCTTCAATTTCTATATATCGCATTGGGAAAAATATAATACGGGCGTATTGTATTTACCCTGGGGCTACGATTTGAGTATGTGGGGCTCAACAGCTATGTACCTGATCACATGGTGGTATGGCTTTGGATTCTGGAAACGCGAACTGCCTTTTGGTATACCGTTGGGTAGCGCTATTGAGTTTTTCTTGCATATAAGTGCCATATCAAATATTCCCATGGTGGTAATAAATATTTACAAGTGAGTACTTTTAAGGAATCCGTAAAATAAGTTCATATATTCTTCTATTTTCTTTAGTTCTTATACTCAACATACTGGTAAAATGCGTTCTTTCACAGAGGCCATACGACCACTGTGGCCATTTTTTATATACATGAGCTTATTGTTAATATGGCCCCACTTTTCTCCCAACAATATTATTGAGAAGGATCCCAGAGCCTTGTTTATGCTGAGCGGCACAATATTTTCAAATATTAGTGTAAGTTCCCATCTTTTATAACACTTAGCTGTAATATATGGTTATACGAGTATATACCAATTGTCTACATATATGTATGTATGTATATATATATATATATATATATATATATATATATATATATATATATATATATATATATATATATCACTCTAAACGCTTATCAATGCTTAGTTCAGTTATTTGTTTTCAATGCGGGGTTTCACATTAAGTTCTAAATAAATATAATAGCCGACCTCCCTTTCGCGCTTTTTCAAGAATTTGAAATAAATCGATGTTGTTTTTATAACTGATTAATTTTTATTTTACTGATAAGGTGTCTAGCAGTTGGTGAAGTAAATATCAGAAATATTATAAATGATTTTGTTCAGATTTTATATATTAGGTGGTAATTTCAAAATAAATTTTAAGGTCCATAATAACAATTGAGGCGAAAAATTGCCCAAATTATAATTGATAAAATTTTCTTGTTGTATGGCGATATTTTAGTGATTAATATTCGTTTACAGTGTTTTAACTGGTCTTAAAACTTCATTGATTTTATTATTTTCCCAGTATTTCCATTCCATAAAGCACTAAATCCACAAATCTGAATGTGTGTGAATATAAACATGAGGTGTTCGTGTGTAAATATCAATATGTTTCTATGAAATAGTATACGATATACACATACATACGATGCGCACATACATACATATCGTGCCATTACCTCCAAATAAATGTAACAAATATAATTTTCAATTTTTACTTCTTTATCGTAGTTGATAATTCATCACCGTTAAAATTACTTCTGAAAACTTTTTCACTAATAAAAGTGGAATCAGAAATTTAGAGCTAAATAAAATTTTCAGTAGCCTTACAACTTAGTGCAAAGGCAGTTATTAAAAGTAACTAATGTAAAATTATGTATGTGCTTGTCACTTATTATTATATTCACTTTTGTCATATATGGCAACTAGAAATGCACTTGGCAGATTTCTGAAAATTTAAAAGAAAAACATAACTGAACTTAAAAACCAATTTTTTCTTTTCTGTGATAAATATTTGAATATATACTTTCTTGTCACGCACTTGGGTCATACGACATATGAAATCAAGTGTCTGTGCTATCCGACTATATAATTGCCATTTCTAAATTGCACATATCAGCTACATTGCTAACTCTTGGCTTCATTTTTCATCATGACATCGAACGATGTGGCTGTCATAGAAAGTTGGGATAGTTAAGTTAAAAAAGAAGAAAGTAGGCATGGGTTAAATTTCACTAAGTTTCTCTTTTTAATTATGAAAAATCTGAGGTTGCATTTCTAAATAAAATATTTTGGGTGCTATTACGTAAACGAATTTAATGTTGATTTAAATATGTCATTATGTTTGTTGTTAATTCGAAACTTATTTGTTTCGGTATATTGATCTTCACACATCAAATCTGAGTGAAACTTGCAACTATGTCATATAAAATCATAGCCAAGTTAAAATTTAGTCATGTGAAATCATATAGCGAAATCATCTCATGGTCAAGTCATGTCCTATTTAAATCATATGATAATCAAATCCATAGTCAGGAAATGTTATCATCGAAGTCATGTCATAAGACAGCTGATATGAGTATTCAAGTCGTAGCCAAGATATAATCAAGACGCATTCAAGTTATATAAAAGTTATAGTTGAGAGAGACATTCAAATGAAATATAGTTTATTATTAGAAAATAGTTAAAGTATATCCGCTCATATAAATCATAGTCATCTTGGTGTCTATTCGTAGTGAAGTTAAAGTCAAGTCATTGTGTGATGTGTTTGTGTTGTAATCGTCATATACATATGTATGTGTTCATATTTTATGAAATATTTTATTTTTGCAAAAATATTGTGGTAACATTTTACACTTCTCTTATTCCAGTGTCGTTTAATTGTTGCCCAAATGTCAAATACGCGTTGTGAAGGGTTCCATTGGATGACACCCATTTATGTCATCTGCATTGCTATGGGCATATGGCTGCCTTGTTTAGAACGCTTAATGTTATATTTGTTGTTAATTGTGACCACATTGAGTCACTGGCATTATGGTTCTTCCGTAGTTAATCAAATGTGTGAACATTTTAATCGTATATGTTTTAGCGTTCACATGCGTAAGTCAGGAGAAACAACATCATCTGATACTTCCTCTAATACCAGCCATCTGAAAACTGATCGTGATAATATAGCTACAACAAATTCTAATATCACTGACTCCTTATCTTCATCTCTGCTGTCTTCCATTTCCAAAATGGAAGAATCTACTAAAAAGTTAGAATAATACTTTTAGTAATTTAAGTTAAAAAAATATTAATATGTTTGAGTTTTGCTTCTTAAATTAGCGCAAAGTTTTATTGTATTTTTAAATGTATTAATGGAGGCTGTAAATTGAGATTATGGCTTAAGTCATTTATAATATAAGTTAAAGTATGATTATTTAGGCACAAATATTTTTCAGGTTACGATTTGATCGTTAATAATTACATTGTGTGCCGCAAAATGAGTGATTTCAAATTGTGCGATCAAAAAAAAAAAAAAAAAAATATATATAAGTCTGGACGATTTAGTATATTTGAACTTAACTAAGAATAAAATATTTCAAACGCCCAAACCATGCAATTAAAAAATTGCAACAACACAGACGATTTGAATTCACTCGATATATAGCACATTGGACTTACTACATTTTAATGCACAAGTTTAAATATTATATTAAAAGTTTCACTAAGCGGAACTAAAAATATTTTAATCATACATATTTAGATACAATTTTTTTACAAAACAAAGTACTTTTTTTAAATCATAATTTGTTTGTTATAAAACATTATTTTGCTCAAATGATTTTGTTTTCCTTCCGCAATTATGTTCCCGATTATGTTGTTTACCTCAAGCTTAAAATAAATTCGAATACTCTAATTTTCACAGACGATTGCATATACATACATGCATACAATTTTATTTTAAGTATATGCATATAAGTAAAAGTACCATTTTCTATATTTATTTTTATTAATATTATATATTTCAAACACTAAAACTAACATGCAAATTTCATATTATCTTTTAACAAAATTCGTAAGTGTAAATTATTTATATTTCAAAGCAGCTTTAATTGTATTTAGTTAAGTTGAATTTGTATTATAAATTATAAATATTTCTCTTATTTGTATTAACTGCTTTTAATTTAAGTATTCTATCATATTTTATATTATTTTGTTATTGAAAGAATGTTGATCAATAATGTATTTTTAAAATGTTTTAAATTTTTTAATAACGATATAGAAACAAATTTAAGTTAAATTTAACAACAAGGACGACTTAAGTGTAATTAAAATTTAATTATACAAAACCTTAAGAACTAATATATATTTATGCTAAAATATGTTCTGATATATTTAGAATTAAGTAAAATAATTAATGTGAATTTTTTCGAACAAACAGCATTTTGGTTTTATGCACATACATACATATGTATGTAAAATGAAAAACTCGCGTATGAAAAACATAAATTTTCATAAGGATAGAAATTCAGAGATGCTATTTTTTTAAACAGGCCATTTGCTAAAAAAATATGGTTAGCTCTGCCAGACATCTCTGGAATTTTCTCAAATACGATTTAAAATTTTCAAAGTTATTAATTGAAAAACGCCGTTTTCGAAATATCTCAAACAGATAAACTGATTCTTATAAGATTTCTAAAATTCGACACAGCCTTTAAATTTTCGAAATATTAACGAATATATTTAATATATTTGACAAGAATTTTCGAAGTTATTTAAAAGCATAACGATGTACATTGTTTGCTCAGGTTGAGGTCTCAAATTGCAGCTTGAAATTTATTTCAAAAATACACTCGAAAATTCTATTCTCGAAAAATCTCAAAATCCAATCAATTCAAATTCAAAATTATGAGAGGTGTATAAACACACTCACACTCACACTCTCAGGTACTTACGCATGCAGACCTCAAAACTCGGACAACTAATTTTCGAAAATCGAGTGATATCAGTAACTTTCTATTTTTTGATAGCGGGAAGCTAAAAACTATTAATTTGTTTAAGCATTTATTTAAATCAGTGATATACATCCATTGTTTACTCTTAATTTCTCTGGTAGTTTAGCTTTTCTTCAAGCAAAAGGTTAATAAAATGAACACATGTTAATAAATAACAATAAAATCACGTATTTTGTGGCAACCATCTATGTTCTTAAAAAAATCATTTTCCCATTATTAAAAGTTTCGTGCCACAGCGAGATCTTACTTCAATAAAATCTGAATGGCTCTAACGAAACGAACTTGTTGTTTTAATTATTTTTTATTTAGACTCTTCTTATTCGAACAAATTTAAAAAAGATTAAACTTGTCTGTATTCAGACAATCGCTACATTTAGTTTTATTGGCATTCCACGTAGTTTTATTGGCATTCCATGTACTTTATTTGAATAAAAATGTATTAAATTTTCTCTGTCTTACCATCGGTACCACAAAATCAATTTGCGTGCATCAATTTGCTGACATCGGTTGTATGACTTTCTTCTGAGCTTAAAAGTTTTGGTGTATATTTTCCATAAAATAAAAAAACTTTATGTTATATTTTTCGAAATTAATTATTTTCGAAACGAGCTACTATTCCAAGTTCTAAATTTATTCCTAAAAAGGATATACATATTTTTATAAATATTAAAATGCTCTCTGTATTTTTTAAGTTTTTCAAAAAATCAGACTGTTTTAATTCCAAGACCTTTTGAACCTCAGCTTTCTTTTTTCGTTAAGTTTGATATTACTAATGCCATCATTGTAACAATTCACACAAATAACATAAATATACATACAATGTTAAACAAAAGATATATTTTGCTACCAAATATTTTGTTCAATACCAATATCTGTTCTATATTCTCAATTATTATGATAAACGAATTTGCAAATATCTATAATTTATATTGTATATAAGTAGTTATTTTATATTAAATGCTTTCTGCTTTAAGTAAAGTGAAATTATGTTTTAATAAATGTCAATTTATCAATACGATTAAAAAATATAATTTCAAACAATACAATCCCAGCAAAATTAACAAATGATACAAAATCTTTAGTTCTAAAACCCAAATTCATTAAGCGCGTGAATTCGCTTTAACTTTTGAAACCATTATGTACTGTTGTTTATTTCTTTCTCAGAAGAGTTTCTATGTATTCAGAAATTAAAAAAATATTCTATCTAATTATTTTCAAGTAACTTTAAAATAATTATTTCGAAATCGAAATCATTTAATATTCAAATCTCGAATTTTTCTAACAATAAAATATGTGCAAAAATCGTTGATTTCGTTCTATTAGCTTCACCTGCTACGTAAATTCATTCAAGAACTATTTATGAAATCGAATTGTACAGTTTTTCTGGGATTTCTAAATTTCTAAATAATATAAACTTAATTGATATAAAACAATACCAAAATAATGCAATGTATTTACAATAATGAAAAGGACAAAAGACATTAAAAACATTACTAAAGAAAACTTATAGTTAAACAAATTATATGTATGATAATAATAATAAAATTTTGATCTTTATTAGTTGAAAATAAAAAACCGATTAAAGTTAAAATTATAAAATATATATTTAATTATGATAATAAATTATTTAAAGATTTTAAAGAAATCCAAATGTGTGTTTAAATCAATATGTGTATGAAAAAAAAACATTGGAAGTTAATAGGATAAATGATGGAAACGATTCGAAAAAAATCAACACAAAAAATTTTAGAACTTTCGTTATAAATTTCTAGTAATTTTTAAAACTTATTGCTTAATAACTCAAATATAATAATAATTAAAAATCCATAATCTTGGAAATGTGGAATCGCCACTTCATCATTAGGAATTCTAAAGGTTTTAAATGTTGTATTTTTAAATGAATTTAAACATTTTTCTGAGTTCAAAAATTCGAAGTAGATTTTGCATTTTGTAGAAAAATATTATTCAAATAAAATATAGATTTACGATCGAAAATTGTATCACCTACAAAAACAATGGCCAATCGAAACGTTGATCAGCAAAAAATGTGTCAAATACAACATTTTAATTTTGTTAACGAAAGAAACAGATTTCACAGAATTTTATAACTCATCGAGAGCTTTTATAGAAAGATGTTTTAGGAAGTATTTGAGTACGATATCGGATATATGCTCGGCTAAACCATGGATGGCATACGTTCTCATACATTTGACGTGTTTAACATTAGAAGCGTTATTGAATTTGATTCTAAGATCCCATAACTTGATATTTCCAAATTAAACTCTATGAATCATAAAAAAGTTGCAATCGGTGAATGAAATTATTTCTTTATCGGACACAAACAGATTTATGGATTTTATAAATATGAACTAGTAAAGAATTACAAGACACTTTATCACCATTTATGGTGTTTTCCATTTTGTAGATGTCTAAACAATTCCATTAATTTGTCCTCAAATATGTACAAAATGAAATTATATACAATTTTTTATCACACTGTGACTCAAGTCAACCAAAAACCCAGAAGAAAAAATGAAAGAGTTCTCATTTTATTTATTTGATTTGATAAACTGCATATAAAATATAAATAATTAGTTAATTAACTTAAATTAACAGTCTTTATTACTCCAGCTTTCTATATATGGAACATGTATATAAAGAGGAAATATTGTAAATTTGTATTATCTACTCGTATTCTATATTATCAATTCGATAATTTGCTTTAATTTAATGTTTGCGCACCCTTTTGAGAAGATTCAGGAAGTGTGATATATAAGATTTAGTTTTTGATAACGAATCAACACTATGTCTGGCCTCTAAATATTTCTTAGAAGCCGGAATTTCTACCAACATGGACGGTGCAGTTTGAGCGTTTGCTTCAATGTTTGAAGACAGATACTGATTTGGCTTAGTTCCCGAAGGGGTAACATTCTCAGTAGACTTATTTAAAGAAGTAGATGAGGATGAAGCATCAGGTCTATTTTTTCCAAAAGCTAAAAGATCATCATCATCTTTACAAAATGGTATTTAAGTGAAAATATATTAATTTAAACTAGTTCTATTAAAAATTTTGACTCACCTAAACTCTCAATCATGCCGTCCGTAAGCAGTAGCAACGTAGAACTATCCTCCTGTGGTAAGCCAATAAAGAAACCATCCAGTTTTATGCGATAATTTTCCTCACCCTTTTGCCTTTGATCATAGTGCTCATCTTGGGGGTTTATTAATTCCGATAAGGCCATTAAAAGACCCAGGTCTTCACGACCAGTGCGCGGTGAGTTTTGCACAGGCTTAGCTAAGACACACACCAGGCCAAGCAAACAACACCAAGCAAAAATAAATAAACGATTATTAAATTTGCACATTGTTGTAAAAGTTCCTGTTGGAGCGGAGAACCTTCTAGTTAAACGTTTGACTTGCTATTGATTTCTTGTTTGAATCTAACGAAGACATCAAGTTATGAAGCCATTTGGTTACTTCGTTTTTCATTGTTGGGGGCAAAAAAAAAAAAAAATTTGTAGTCTGGTTTTGGCTTCTCTTTAATCGCAAGAATCTTTTCTAAATACCTGTTATATTCTATACTGTTGCATGCAACATTGTTTTATTCCTTTTTATTTACATTTGCTAAGTTTCTTTCCAATGGTTACATAACATCTAATCAAAGACTGGTTTTCATTTTGAGTTTAAAGCCAAGTTTAAATCTTACAGCAGCAGCAGAAGGAGACAGGAGGTTTGTATAATGTTTGATGTTCTTTGAATATTTTAAGCTGATATATTGTTGAAGCAGTAAAAAATCAAACCCAATAAGCAAGTATGTGTTATAAAGGAGTAAAAGTATAATAATATCCTTTGAATTTCGAATTGGTCATTACTTTTATTTCATACTTCTCGGAAATCTCATCTTGAAAACAAAATTTTAATAAAACGATGGATTTTTTCTCGATATTTTCTTCTTATTTTTCTTTTAATTTGTGTTGTTATATTTTTTTTATTTTTCACATATTAACCGATCGATTTTGAATTTCCTTTCATTATTTCATTCTTAAGTGATTTCTTCGAATTTTCAGTTTTATATATAATTTCAAAGAATCTTAATTTCTTTCTCTTCAGCATCATCAGTAGACTTCAATCTTTATGTTTTAAAAAAAGATTTCCGACCAGCATCAACATATTTTTCCTCTCATTTTCCGATTATATAAATTTATTTTTTATCAATTTTGTTCGCAAAATTTCTGATTTTAAAATGTTCAAACTTTCTGGCATTAATTTATTTATTTAAACCTGAATTAATTGTTTCTAAAAATTTGAATCATTAATAATTTTGAAATCATTTTTCGATTGTGAGTTTATTTTTTGCGATTTGTGGCGATATCAGTTTACATAAATTTTCGTTACTTTTGTTTTGCAAAATTTCGAATTTTTGTAAAATAAACTTTTTTCTGATTGCAGCAATTTTTTCGTAAAATTTTGGACCATTAACCAAGATCAAAATAATTTTTCGGCGACTTATGCGAAATTTGGCAATTAAATGTAACTTTTTTACTTTTTCGTATTTTTTTACATTTTTCTCACTATATCTATAAATTTTTTATAGTTATTGAAAAACTTTGCCAAAATATACCAATTTCAAAGTCATTTTTCAATTTCGGGAACTTTTTAAAATTTGGGGCTGTAAGAACTTTCCCAACTTGTTTTCATTATTATATTATTTAAAGTTTTTAATTACTTATTACTGAAAATTTTTGTTGCTAAATTTCGAATTTATTTCTAGGAATTTCCAAATATTTTAACGACTGTGATAATTTTAAAAAATTCTTGGTGATATTAAATATTTTTAAGTTTTTTTTTGCGTTTTTTTTTTCTCAATATTTCTGATTATATCACTTAATTTTTTTCATATCTGGACTATTAACAATTTCAAAATCAATTTCATATTTTTAGCGATTTAGTCTTAGAATTTCGTTAAGTTGCGAAATTCCGTCCGAAGATTGTATATTTTTTCGGAACAGGTTGAAAATACTGTTTTTTTTCATAAACAATTTAAGAAAATAAATATTTTCCCTTCATCTCGTGCCTTGATGTGAGATGATGTGGGCTTAGATTAGGTTAGGTTAGGTTGATTGGAGGGGTGTGATAGCCCATGTCATAAAGGCTTGTTGCGCGCTCCCTTCAATTATCAAACACAAACTGCCAGAGGATTCGAACCTGCGACCTTCGCACTACGAGTCTAGTACACTACCTACTAGTCTACGAAGGCCAGTTGATGTGGGCGTAAGTATAGCAAAAGTGTATTAAAGACGTGGATCTAAGTGAGACGGACACTATCTTTTCTGGCCTGAAGTCTCCTTTGGCCTTAAGTAGTCTTGTCAATCGTTCCAAAGCCATTCTTGTGAGCATTTTAGCTCTCTCCTTTATTTATAACGTCCTTCTGTTTGTCATGCAGCTGAGAAATGTTGGGCGTAAGTCCAATATTCCTTCTTTGTGTGTCTTAAGCCCTGCGTGTGTTAAAATCTATTTTTAACTCCAACACTTACGCGTTGTTATATTTAATATTTACATACGAGTAATTGTTTACTGGGTTAATTCTAAATGGTTGGTCGGTCAGCTTTTTTTGCAAGCTTCTTTTTTTCAATCAAAAAAGACTTCCGCATTTTTGTATAATCTTCAAATGAATAAATTTAAATAAAAGTCAATGTAAGACGTATTAGACTGGAATATAAGCAAATACACCTGGAACTTGACAGTTTGATGTCTAATTTTTATAATGGATACAGTCAATGCTTGTAATTAGTTCCTTCCATTCCACATTTCCAGCTGTTCTGTAAACGGTATTCGAGTAAAGTTTTTAAGTTCTCGTTTTAAAACGAAATGCGAATTAAATATCCTCTTAATTCATGATCAGGTGAATTTTAGGTGCGATAGCAATATTATGAGCAATTTTTTCACAAAAATATTCTGCCACGATAACAAACTTGTCATAGAAATATTTTTACTACTTGTCCATTTAATTGTTGAAAAGAAATTATGATTTCAAAATTTGTCACTGTTTTTTATGTTAATTAACATTTAGTATATGTTGCAGCTTAATGGTGGTCAGAGGGTTAAGATGGTGCGTTCTCATTGCACTATAAAATGGTCGGAATGATTTATTTAATAAATTTAAATTGGTAGAAATAATAAATACACTATCTATTTGTACATAATAATTTAATTATTGGTAAAATATTAATTGATTTATATTTTGATTTTGAGGTCTTTAAAAAAACAGAATATATTTATTTTAAATTATTCAATATTTCTATACCCTGTCTACTACCGGTGTCTTCTTTAGGAAATTAAAATTATTTAACAAAATTTAAAACAAAATGAAAAGAAAAATTTTTAATATTATTTCTTTTTCTCATTTGTAAATTTTTGTATTGAAAATATTAAAAAAAAATTTCTTCCCGTTTTGGTTGAAATTTTCTTAAATAATTTTAATTTCCTGAAAAAGACACCCACAGAGTGTAGAAATATTGAATAATTAAGAAAAAATATATTCTGGTTACAAAAAAAGAACTCACACTCAAAAAATAATTCAATTAATTAATCTAAAAAAAGGTCGAATAATATCATTAATTTATTGGTAAAATATATTTTCAAAATAAATAAGAGAAAGATTAATTGTATTACTTTTATTTTTTATTATTTTTATATAATAAGCTGTAGCATATTGGTAATATTTTGGGGCATATTTTGTGACGTAGTTACTCTTTTTAAAAATTGATTTTATTTTATTTAGACTTACCTCCCTTAAATAATTAATTTTAGAACAAACCTTTTTTAAATTTTCAAATAGTTAAAAATTTTGTAACTATTTTTTACTGTCAATTAACATTTAATTTATGTTCTAGACATATATTCCTTATTTGTCGTGAGAATGTTATGCTTTTATATTGTCGTTGCATTGTGATTATAAAATAGTGGGAATGATTAATTTAACAAATTTAAATTGGCCAAAAATTTTAGGGTACAATATTTATACTCGTACATGATAATTTACTTGAAATACATTTTGATGTTTGCATTTTTAAATAATTGACAGTGTTACCAGATGTTGAGGAAAAATTTAATTAATTTGGTTATACATTTTTTAAAGGAACCTTAGCGCTATTAAAATAAAATTTTGTACTAAAATCTAATTACCTTATTTATAAAAATGTTACTGAGTAATAAAATAATCAATAATAAATTTTATGAATAAAGCCATCAATAGTCCTATAATTATTCTAACCAATTTGGTAAACATTTACTATTTAGAAATAGTTGATGGTTTTGTTTTTCAAGAACTCTTTTCGGAAGGCCAATAATATTAATTTGTATGGCCAACCTGGCAACACTGATAATAGCACAAACACAAAAAATTAATTACTATTTTCGCAATTCTTCAAGCCATTTCACCAAAAACAAACTAAATACTATAAGTATATGTATGTGTGTCCTAGTATTTAATAATTAGTTCGCTTATTTTACCATATAAAAGCTGTACTTCAACGTATCTCTGTCTGTCTGTAAAAATGTTTTCGACTCGGAAGAAGCAAAATTTACAATTTCTTTCAAATCAAAATTTTACTTTGAATAAAATCGGTATCGATATAAACACTTTGAAGAGAAAGGAATTGCTCAGGAATTATTGGAAATTTACATTTTTGCTTTGTTGTGTAATTTATGTGGAACTGGCCTTGATAAATTTTGTAGCGCACTGTGGTATTACGAACTTAGATGAGGCCTCTGGCTCTCTATCCATTTTTAATCAGGGTTGCTTAGTTTTAATTAAATTAATAACGTTTCTGGTGAAGGGTGATAGATTTATGAAACTTATTTGGGATATTAATCTCTTGGCAGAAAAAGGTGAGTGTATGAATTTTAATGGAAACTTGAAGCAAAGTATTGATCCATTTTTTTGAAGCGAATGCTCACGAGAACAAGAAATGGTTAACGGAAAATGTACGAGCCCAGTTGATAGGAAAAATGTACTTCTATACCTGCTGGATAGTAGTGGGCTGCAGCGGTGTTGTTCCCATAGTAGTCATGGCCTTCGATTACAAACAAAATAATACTTTTAAGCACATACTACCCTTTGGCGGCAAGTAAGTTCATAATGCAATGGTTAAAACGAAATAATTTAAGAATTGAACACTTCTCTAAGGTTTCCCTACGAAAATGCTGGCACAGTTTTCTTCATTATCAATTACATTTTATCCCTGCTCTACATCTATGGCATGCTAAATATGACAGTGAGCGTTGACACTCTCTACGGTTGGTATATCCATAGCATATCGGCCCATTTCCGCATTTTAAGATGCAAAGTTGAAAGCGTAGCCACCAAGTTGCAAAACGATGACTCCATAAATTTTACGCAAGAAGTTGGCTCCATAGTGTCTTATCACAATAAGACTTTGGGATTCGTTCAAGACCTAAATGCCATCTTTAGAGAGATTTTATGTGCTGAGGTCATGTTTAGCTCCTTGCAGATCTGTTTCGCTATATATAATTTGAATAATGACCACAATATATTCCAAATGCCATTAAATATTATGATCTTTATAGCTGGACTTATGCAAGTGACCATCTATTGCTTTGGAGGCGAGAAAATTAGAAATGAGGTTAACAAAAATTAATCTAGTTTGTTTTAGCTTTAATTATAATTTAAGCTTAAGGTTTTTCAGCTCGTTTTTATTATTATGTCAATATTTTGGTACTCTTCGAGTAGCATCTTCAGGATATTTGTTTATTGTATATAAATTTTTGAATAATAATAAAAAAATTAAATAACGAAAGACCTTAAGTTTAAATAATAAATAAAGTTATAGTAGTTTATTTGTTTGTTTGGAATCAATTTTGCTTTCATTCATAGAGTTTTATGCTGAGTTTAGATCTTTATCTAAAATTGCCATGGCACTCCATGTCACCCAAGGAGAAAAAATTAATGCTGTTGCCTCTAATGCGTTCGCAAAAGTTGTCTACTTTGAGGGGACTGTTTTTTGAAATAGATCGCAATTTGTTGGTCTATGTAAGTTTCCTTCGAATTGAATTAATATTATTTAATTAAATAATTTTTGTTTGTTTTTGCTTAAGATCTTAAGGACGGCCTTTTCCTTCAATACCTTACTTTCGGCTCTGAACGAGTGAATCAGAGAGCTATTAATTTGGAAACAATATATTTAATTTGCACTTAATGTACACGTAATTTTTCACAGAGAAAATGTTTATTTCATAGAAATGATTTATGAAAATAACGAAGAATAAGAAATAAATGTAATATATTTTAATGTTGCTAAAGTTACGATGGACTTCTATAACGAACTAAATTACCGGGTCTCGGGAAGCTCATTACGTATGCAAAACCTGCCCAATACACTTCTCTAGTTTTAAGATTGTGATACCTTTTCTTAAAGTATAGTCAGTCATGGACTACAAATGACCCTTTAGGGTATTTTTAAATTCTGGGAAAATTTTACAAAAAGAGAGAAAATTAATAGGAAAGTATTGGGTCTGTCAATATGAACTTCTAATCTTTGACAGTTGATAGATGAAAGATTGTTGAAGCTATATCTCTTAGGTTGGCTGTCATTTATTTAGCCTGGTTTGCCATACTACAATGGATGGATACAGTGTTTAACAAAGCGTACAAGTGATAAAACTCTTTTATCAAAATGGATGTTCTGCTCAGAAAAATTTCCGCGCACGACGCCCATTTAATGGTCACCATAATCATCCTACCGATAGGATTGTTTGCAGTATTGTGGACGACCAGTCGTAAGATCTGGCAAAAACATCGCCGCTGGCCCTAAGAGTGGGCAGTTGATATCACGTCGCAAGGATTCAGCCTATACCAGACAACAACTGACCCAAAAGCTCAGAGTAAATGAAAATACGAGTCGTAATCTGACTCGTGTTCAATGAATGGGCCTGGAGCAGTTGGAAACTGACAAGAATTTTCATTAAAAACATCTTCAGCAATGTGGCTTATTTCTGGATGAACAAACAAAATTTGTAGAATTTGGGAAAGCGTCTAATTATTCCGAAAAAGTCAGTGTTTGGTGTGGATTTTGAGCTTGGTGGCGTCATCGATGAAGATAATCAAACAATTTTGATGTATGTAAAATTTAATTTAGTTCTTTAAGATAAAAATTTCTAATTTTGAAGTCATAATTTCTTTACTCCTATTAACTATTTACTAAATTTTAGAAAACTGATTTCTAAAGTCGTTAAACTACGAAATATTAAAAAAATTATTATTAGATTTTTAATAATTTAGTGAAATTTTTCTTATATCAAAGAATTTTTTTTAATTAAATTTAGTGTGTGAACTTCAATTTTTGAAAGTATATGTATCTAATGTTCCCCTGAAATTTATATCTGTTTTCCTTCGACAACATAGTAAAATTTTTGTAACTACAAATCAAATGATTGGTGCGATCAGTATGTGGCAAGTAGACAAAACTGATTGACCGTTCTCAAATCAATTATTAATTTTTATTAATAGTTTTCTTCTGCCAGTTAAATTTGAAATCTTAACTGTTAAAAATTATTTCAAGTCGCTGCATACGTTTTTGCTTTTCTAATTTCCGTTTAAATTTCAGGGTAAACATTATGACAATTCAAACATACACACATACTCGTACATACATGCCATACATGTATTTCACTGTTCAACCTTATATTATTATTAAATCTTAATGTTATTTGTTGTTCACAGTCCATTAAAAAAATCATCATCTTGAAAAGATGAGTTTTATTTATTATTCGTAAAACTTAACATTGATTTTAAAATTACAAGTCTTAGTAGTTGATCTGTCTGTGACTTGGCTTAATTGCATTCTCAAACATTTGAGTTACGAGTATCAAAAATTCATTACACAGACTTTCTAAAATGCTTTTGTAGTGGAGAAGTATTTACATTAACGTTAGAATAAGTTTAGATTAGATGCAATTATTTTTAATCAAGCTAGGAAGTAATTTTCATTAATTCGTACAATCATAATAATTGGAAAGATAAATATTTTCGCTCAATGAAATTGATTCTTAGAGAACATGTACGAACTTTCAAAAAGAAGTTTGTATTATAAATTAGAGAAGGTTTCCTCTAAAGCAGATTTACGATAAGACTTTAAAAAATGAAGTTGTCACTCCTCGGTAATCATACCACCAGTTGAATTTAATGCATCCACTACCGCCCTTAATGGTCCACACATAAGATATATCCAAATTCATCTTATAGAAATATAATATTTAAAAGGACCTTTTTAACAGATCGAAGGTCGCCACTAGCACAAGCCTTCAACTTTTGATAAAGATCTTGTCCTTACGCCCCAAAAAAAAAATGTAACCGAAATAAATGTAACTTTCAATTTTCACCGCAGTCGATAATTCACTATCATTAAAATTAATTTTGAAAAATTTTTAACCACTAAAAGTGAAATTAGAGACTTACAGCAAAATCAAATTTATGATAGCTTTACAAATTAGTGTAAAGGCAGTTAATAAAAAAGCTTCTATAGTAAAATTATGTCTTGTTTTTTTCGTTGTTAAGGATCTATATATTCAGTTCTTTTCTATCTGCGGTTCGGATTGGAACTGCAGCCTCCAAAGGACGTCCGGAAAGCCAATGGGTCTAATCATTAAAGTAGACTTCAGCGCAACCGTTAGTAAAAAACCCTTTATTTTTTCAATACTTTAGGGCAGGGGTTCTCACAAGCTCTTTCTTTGGGGGCCCCTTCATACATTTTAATAGTAGCACGGCCTCTTTCTTTCTCTTTCTTTGGGGCCCCCTTCATACATTTTAATAGTAGCACGGCCTACCGTAAAGTATGTGACACATACTTATGTAGTATATGAATAAGTATTTGTTTAGCTCTTCGCGGACCCCCTGGAATTTTTATACGGACCCCCAAGGGTCCGCTGACCCCATTTGAGAACCGTTGCTTTAGTGCAAAGCAATGCCCAGATGTCGTAAATTATCAACTTAACATGGCTCTGGTGGAGGAAATGGAAGAGATTT
Source organism: Germaria angustata (assembly GCA_963681545.1). NCBI lineage: Eukaryota > Metazoa > Arthropoda > Insecta > Diptera > Tachinidae > Germaria > Germaria angustata. Next base: position 92,526,481 of record OY812999.1, on the reverse strand, counting down.
TGATTTTAATTTTATAAATAACATAACCAATGCGAAATTTGTAAGGAAAACAAAAACAAAGTTTTCAAAAAAATTTAATTTATTTTGTTCTTTCCTATACAAATGTTTCATGGAACAAACATACAGAGATTTATACATTCTTTTGTCTTGCATAAGTTGAAGCGTGTCCTTTTTATATACTTATTTTTGTTTTTCTTTTATAAAAAAATCAATTTAAATTGATATGATGTAACGGCTCGTCTAGGTGTAAAAAATTTTTATAAGAAACAAAAATTTAAAAAACCTGATATACAAAAATAGGCCCTACTTGGATTTTGCTAAGTGTACGGAGCGTTGAAGTGCAAACAGAGCATGTAACTTCGGGTATTATTGGGTATCCTATGCAACCATATGAACTACGTGCAGTCTGAGTACAAGTATCAGAAATGGTACTTGTTTCCCAAAAATTTTTTTTTGGGTTGGGACTCGATGTTCAGGCCACTGATAGTATATTGTCTTAGCCGCTGATCGGCAACATTGCTACATCTGCCATACACAAGGTTCCATATAGTAACGTCTACAAATTGTCATCTATAAAAATTGCCAAAGGACCTATTGATACGCGGCGGCCGTAGTGAAGGCAGGCATTAATTTCTAACCAGTGGTAAGACTACCGTGAGACTAGACCAAATCACACCAGTTCAAGCCTGAAAAGATTCTGCTATGCAAAGTGTACTGTAGTGTAGCGCCAAATAAAGGATTGTTAATTGAAACTTTTCTATTTGAATTGTCTTTAAGTTCAGCTTATTTTCTATAGGAAACCTTCTCCTCTTCTTCTAGAAGAACCATCATTTTCAAATTAACCAGTTCCATTCTAAAATAAATTTTCCACTTTTTCATGCCGCATTTTCACGTTCCAAATTGATCATTACTAAATAAACTTGTTTGTTTGTATTTTTTGTTTCATTTAATATTCTAAACCACTTGTCTTTTGGCATTTGTTACTTTAATACTTCTTTTTTATTTGTAATTCTGCAGAAAAACCAAACATTTCTTTCTATTCATCATTTGAGCATGAGGTGAATGTTTAATTTTCAAATAATTTTCCTCACTTTTCTTCTAATACAAGTAAGCTTCATGGAAACGTATCAATGTTCAACTACTTGTTTATTTTATGTACGAGTATTTGCTAGATGTCAGTGAACTTTTTTTCTTCTAATACTTCTAACGTTCAATTATGAGAATCTTTAATTTTGCTAACCGATCGATCGACTGGTTTATTGAGTGAAAAAAGTTTAAATTGCATTTGACAGTTACAAAATAATCGTAATTGAACATATTTTTTTTAAGAAATAAAACAATCGAATGCGGTGATTGATGAGTTGGGGATTGTCCTGTGAATCTTATAAATTTTTATTATAAAAAAATTAGGACAGAATAAAAATATCTTGGAAACAATTTGCTACTTCTAAGCACCTGGAAAATATCAGATGGACTTAACAGTACAGTGCTCGAAATTAGGTTTTGTTTCTTAATTTTCCAGGGATCTCAGAGCGCTGCACCATGGGGCATGTAAATATTTTTATCAAACGGAAATAACGGAAATTTCTTTACATGCTGTGTTTATCGTTGACGCGTTATAAGCATTTGAGAATTTCAAACGCTTGATTTAACAACCAACACTTGAAATCCAAGCCAGCGCAACTAAAGATGAAAGCTGGTAAAATAGGAACTAAATTTAAACAATAATCTGCACTGAGCTAAAATTTTATCTAAATAATGCAAAATTTTATGTAGAATTAAATAAAAGTGTGTCAATAGATTTATACAAAAATAGTTTTTGTATTTTTTTTTTAAGTTGTGATGAAGAAATTTCTTAAATCTTCAAATAAAATTAAATAACGTCAAATTTTTATGAAATAAAGATCAATGAAAAAGTGGAATAAAGACCAATTTTTGGACTTTATTTGAAAGGGTATTATGAAAGAAAATTTAATGGAATAAAGTCTAAAGAAATGTAATAACAGACAAAATTAATTGGTAATATTTTTTTCATATATTTCAATAAATAAAATTTTTACTGTAGCACTTTTCTGACACAAATATGCAATATGAGAAATCTTTTCTTTCACAGTACACTTTGAAAAAAGCTTATCCTTTACCTCACTGTGTGGGGTTAGACCAAATTTTTTTTAGTCTGCCTCCTTTTGGAACACTGGTCGTACTTTAGCTGAGAACTTGGGAAAAGTAAAATTTTTTTATAATGAAATGCCACCCAAATTTGAAGTAAAATATAACCCAGTACAATGATATAAGTCCCAATACTAAAAAGTTTCTTGGGCCTATTTTATTTTATTAATTGGGTTTTATTTCATTGAGCCAAAAAGTTTAGTTAAATACAAAATAAATAGAAGTTTTTTTGTTTCTGTGTGTGGAAATATTATTCAAAGGAATTGATAAGTTCATCTTATATGAATAACGTATTCATTTGAACTAAAAAAACACAATTCATATTAGTATGATCTATTTCATTCAATTGTTTTTGTGGATATTGTTCACGGTTCATTGGTGCACTAGAAGCTTCTATTTCTTAGAAAAACTTTCATTTTAAACGGAAATTCATCGAATTCATTTTGTTTTAAAAACATTAAATTTTACTAAAATAACTCTTCTTATATTCTTCAGTAGTTATTTTTATTCAAGTTAACTTAACACAGGGCATTAAAAATGGGTATGAAGCTTACATTTGAATGTAAATAGAAATATTTTTTTGGTGCTGTTAAGGATAAAACAAAATTTCAGGTTAATTAAAAATAATTAAAAGGGTCAATTACACCCAAATGGCGCAGAAGAGCTATAAACGACTTCCACTCATTTATATTGGGCAATAACATGTTTTTGATTTAAAGCTGTTTCCAAAACAAACCTACTTTAGTGTATAACTATCCTGATTAGTAAATCCGAGAATAAAGCATTAAAAGTCATAAATATAAATAAATTTATGAAATTTAGTGCCATCAAGGATTTTTTATTAAAATATTTTGTCACATCTTTTCGGGATAATATCCCAAATAATTTTGATATATGTTAAAAGGAACAGTTTATTTTTAGTTTTTGCCTTATAAACACAATCTTTTTTACCCAAAACGTGGCTAATTACATAAAGGTAATTAAAATACAAAATACTTGCTAATCATGTATTTAAAATACAAAATACAAAATACTTTCAGGTTATGTATTTAAAATACAAAATACTGATTATATAGAAGTAAAATAATATATAATTCATTTATTCTCGATATTAATGAGGATGTATATATTTGCAAAAAGAAAATTTGAAGTGTGTCTTCTTTCAAGCTTTCACTTTACAGTGAAATCTTGTATACGGAAAGCTTAAACAAATTGTTGGTTTAAAATGTTGCAAGGTATTGCAATTGAAAATCTCTATATTTTGTAAATGAAGACGAGAATTATACAATCTTGGAAGGATTATGTTGCAAGTTCATTTGCACGAGACTTACATATGTACATAAAAATTTCATAAGCCTTATTTAATACCAACTAAATTTAGAATATATTTAGTCTTCTTCCTAAATAAGAATTTTCAGTCGCGAAACCTAATGTAACATTTGTTTTCTTAATCAAACTTTTATTTTATTATTAATCTGTTTTTAATATTCAACACTATAACTCTCTTGTTTGTCTTAAAAGTCGCTAAATTAGCCACACCTTCGCTGAACCATTCTTCATGATCATATACAATTTTAAAAGCAAAACAATACGGCTTGTGATGAAATGAGTACAAGGCATCCCAACAGATGATGTTCTTATTCATCTAACAGAGATGCGTCTGTATAAAGAAAGTTTTACAAAAATAGTTTAGTTGGATTTTGTTTGTGGGTTCCCATGTAATCTGAGCGAACGTATTAATGTGAATTGTTTCACGAGAAAAATAAAAACGACAAATACAGTTAAAGTGAGTAGCATCTTTGGCACCAGCAAACAGCGCAGCTCCATCAACAACATCTCCAACAACAATGACTAGAAGAACTTGGGCGAAAGTCAACAACACAAAATCAAATAAAAATGCAAAGACAAACAACAAACAGAATTTGTACATGTTATTTATTGCTGTTGTAGATGTTGTTGTACAGATTGTAAGAAATAAAAAAATTTTTGCGGCAACAGCAATAAATAGTTTGTACTTGTTTGGTATAGGGTTAGCAAAGTTAGAAAATCGGAATTCTCCCGAGTTCAGCATAGTAAGAAAACTATTTTTGGAGAAAGTTACGGCGTCCATAAGAAGAAAAAATTATCAAGGCGCTAAAGTTGTTTTGGGGTGCCTTGGCTTTAACCAGATAGGACCATCTAGGCTAATGTCCAAGCAAAAGGAAGTCTCACAAAATTTGAAAAAAAAGAAATACTCAAGAATTTTATCCGCATAAAGAGTGAATTTTCGAACTATGGACTTAAGTCAATTATTTATATGGAAATCACTCAAAAACTTGGGTGCCAATATTTTCTATAGAGCACGATCGTCTAGATTGCGGAAACCGCAGCTTAAAAAGGAATAGATAAAAATAAAAAGTTTTTATAACAGAATAGAGTAGATTATTGTAGAATGGAGTAGAGTAGAATAAAATAAAATAGAATATAGTAGAGTATGATTGATTGCAGTATCGTAGCTTAGAGCAGAGAGACAGTAAAGTATTTTAGATCGGGGTGGAGTAGAATAAGGAATAGTATTGCAGAGTGAGCTGGAGTATAAAAGAAGAGAATAATGTGGATTACAGTAGCGTAGGGTGGAGTTGTATAAAATATAAAAGTGTCTAGAGTAGAATAGATTAAAAAGAGTCTACTGGGATTTTTCCCCATTTTGATGCATACCCTAATATTAAACAAGCAGATGCACATGACGAAGTTGATCATTTAAAATGGTCAACTTTTCATAACTTTATGATTTTTTCTTTATTAATTTAGCTAAAGCTTGGTCACATTTTAAGTCTAACTCACTTTGTAAAAGTAACTGACAAAAATGAATTTGATGGTGAGCGTACTGCGTGCGTTTGTGTGTAAGTTAAACTTATTTTTATTTTTGTTTAGTATAGAATACTAAAAGCGAAGTGTTAACTTGGCTAACAACGGCTAAAGTCATTCAGTAGTTTACAGCTTGAGCGTGAGTTAAGAACGCTTTTTGTTTGTTTGTGTAGCTAAAGGTGCGAAAGTAAAATACTCGCGGTTAAAAAGAAAGTCATTTATAATAAATTAAAAGTAGAGAAATTTTTTGTTTAAGGTCCAAACAAAGACATATTGTTTAACGAAAAAAAAAATAAATAAAAAAGATAATGCGTGGTTTGATTTTATATGCGGCACTTTTGAGTGCTGTCGCAGGTTATAAGCCATCTTCCTACTCAGAATCTTTAAGCAAAGATTCCACTTTTCTCCAACCAGAAATCACTACCTTAAGGTTAGATTTGTCTTCAACAACAACAGAGGAACTATCATCTTCATCAGCTACAGAAGCCATTGCGAGCCAATCAAATTTGGTGGAAGAAGTTGCATCCCAGTTGCCTGTAACCTTGCCACCGATGTTGGCGGAGGTTGATGTACCAAATTTACCCAATCGTCGTGCTATTACCTACGATCAGCGCCAAGAGGGTCAATATAACATACGAGCTGATTTGGATAATTTTATGATTATTTTAATACCTCCTGGACCCACGGAAGGCATAGATCTTTTGGATTTGCTAACAAAATCTTCTCTACGCAAAAACTCACACTCATCCAAGGGGAAGAAGAAACATTATTCAACAGCTCCTAACTTAAAGCAAGAAGCTTTAAAACACTTAAACTACTTTCGAGCAAATAATCAGCAATATGGTTCCTCAAAAGCAAGTGCATATGTAGATGGCCGTACTCCTTATCATGTCGACATCACTTCTCTGAATGAAGACGACGTACAGCCACGCTTGAACCCCGATAAACAAGTTGATGTCTTGCCACCTTCTTATCCCTTGGCATATCCACATCTTATGAAACCCTACCATTTAGAAGCTGAATCTTCTCTGCTACCGCCCTCGGAGTCGGGTGTGCAACATAATTCAGGTAGAGCTTTTACAGATAAAATAAAGTTTTCCTTTCCTTTACTTTACTAAAGCTATTAAAATTTTTAAACTAGAATCTAACCCCTCTCAAAATTCTGGCTTCTATCGCTTTGCTCGCTACATAAGAGGGGACAATTTTTTGGACTCAAATCGTGCTACCTCTTCCAATCGTTTAGGTCTCCAGCCTTCGACGCTTAGAAGACAACAATTTCCAGTCTACCGCTCGGATCTCTCAATGGGAGCTGCCCAATTATATCCCCCTTTGGATGTACCCCATTTTAATTACCATTCAGCACGAAACTTTGGCACAAAATCTTCCTCGTCACCTCATTCCTTCTCCGATGACATTGACAGTAAACAAATTTTAGATTCGGATTTGGGTTATAGCGGAATTATTGTGCCTCCTGCTCACATCCCCTTGGAGGATGATATAGAATTGGCTTTTAACGATGACAGTCTATTGGAAGGTGAGGCAAAGGCTTTATTAAGTGATGGCATAGAACGCTGTGCTCCAGGCAAAAGACGTGATAGCTACGGCGTTTGCCGAGAAATCGAGGGTTATTAGAGGAATAATTTTTATTGCAAGAAATGTTTTTTTGGTTTCTCTATTAAAGTTTAATTGAATGGACTGCATAGTTTAAGCTGTTTAGTTTAAGATATTTTATTAATATAAGCTATGTATAATTTTGAAAATAATAAAATTTTGATATTTTTAAGAAAATTTCAATATATTTAAATAAAATATTTTTAACATAATTTTTTATTAAAACAAAGTGTACCTTTTTTATTTAAAGCGAACTTTTCGAGCTTAGACGAAAAAAGTTAAGAATTATTAATTTTTTAAAATTCTCACATTGTGTTTGCGGGCTTTTGTATGCGAATAAAAGTGCAGGTAGTCCACGAATTTCGCTCAGTTTTTTTGGAGAGCCGTTTTACAAATTCATTTAAATAAGAAATTAAAAATCAACAACAAAATCATATTAGTACTGTTTTCGAGTCCGCTTTTTTACTGTTTTCCAGTTCGCAATTTGTCGCACTGTTACTTCCATTTGCGACAAAACCTGGTAAATTTATTGTTGGAAATTGTACAAAGGACAAAGGACTGTAATAACGCGAGTGAAATTTGCTCTACGTCACTTAACTCACAAAAGTTTTGCACCAATTTTACTGCGGAAGTGCTTATTTTGCTTAAGATATCCTTAAATATTTGAGATATTTATTGGATTTTTTTAATGAATTTTTAAAAACCAAAATATTTTTAAATTTTATATAAAACTTTTTTTCTTTTTTAACAAAAACGAAAATATGGATTATATGGAATATAAAATTTTTAAGCAGAAAAGAAATTTTCTTAAAGAAAACAAAAATTAAAATTACGTTAAGTTTTTATTGCAGCAAGAGGTGTATCACAAGGTCAGTGTGCATCACTTCTGTTTATAATTTTGGTCTTAAAAATTATACAAATAATTTTTTTAAATTTCTGCGAGTTATTAAGACAGAGGACAAAATCTGCTTCCAACAAATGTTTTAATTTTTTAAGCTCTAAGGCATAATATTACTGTTATTGAACTTTTGTGTTTATTATAATATAAATAAACATGTTATATGGTTGACTTATTTTTATTTCATTAAAAACAAATTTTCTAATCCAGTGATTTGAAATTCCTACTAAAGCATTTATAAGTTAAAACGACAAATATACTCGTATATTAAGTTTAAAAGTATACAGAGATATTTTTAATTTTTTAAAATTTCTTCTTTTGTAATAAAAGCTGAATAAATCTTTTATTCACATGTACTAACAATCAATGATAATTATTCAAAGCACGCACAATTTAATTTATTCTTTGTTTTAATTTGTTTGGGGACGATTCCCCATTGAGCGATTGAATTAAAAAGTGGGTTTGTTTGACAAATAAGGCACATTTACATAAATTAGTAATAAATAAATCATAAATGAATCTACGTTTCACTTTTATATATTGAAATCTGATCGCAAATACTCGTAACTTGTAAATATTATAATTTATGCATTTAAATTAAGCTAAAAATAATAGAGGTTCTAACTTAAAAATTACAGCCAGTCAACTTTTGACAAAACGGCTTAAGTCTCATTAATAAATTAGAAAAAAGGAAGAAAAAATATTCTAGTTTTTTTAATTTGATATTAATTTATATTAATTATTTCCTGTAAAATTATCATCACCTAATGTCCACAGGTATATATGTTTATATGAAAAGCAAATTAAAAAGTGTTGAAGTCTAATTTTGTAGTTTTACAGGAGAAGTTGAAATTTTGAACTTGGTTTTTAAAAAATGAATTTTCTGTGAAAACAAATTATTTTACATTTCACAAACTATCATATCCAACTTCACGAGTTATTGTTCCAATAGTACGAAAAATGTAAGCAGAAATTCATTGCATTGGAACTTCCTGAAAAATTAGGCAAAATCAGTGAAATTTTTCTGAGAAAAACTTTCGAACTGGCTTGTCATAATGATACTATTAGCTCGTTTTAAGCATGAGTCGACTTAATCACTTATTCCTTATTGCAACAAATTTATTTAAAAACTGTATTTTGTTCCAGTTTTTCTGTCTTTGTTTTTTAAATTAATTAATAATAATAATACAAACAGAAAAAAATAAACTATAAAACAATAACAAATCGTGCATAAAAATGTGCTTAGCTCAATTGTTTAGAAAATAACAAAAACAATTATATTTAAATCAAGTTCAATGGCATTGAATTTTCAAAATGTAATTTAAAAAGCCTGTCAATTGAGTTGTTTGGTTATTGCACGCATTGGGCTTGTAAATGTCTTTAAAACATTTTATTTCAATTAAATTTTATTTATTGTCCACCCTTTAATTGATAATAAACAAAACTACTGCTAAATTAAATGTTACTTCAACCTAAACCGGAAATGCAAACAAAAATGCGTTGTAATTATTGGCTGATTGAAAGAATTGCTGTGAATGCATTTTATACACACATTCTACGTACATTCATCTGGAATGTCTAGAAACAAAGAAAAGACAAGAATTCTTTCTTTCCAGAGTTTTTAAGCTGGAATTATAAAGGAGCATAAACTGTGGCAGTGAAAAGAGGGATTTAGAGGGAGAGAGAGAGACAGAGAGGGAGTAAGATCGAAGGTAAGAGAAAGGGAGAGTAGAGAGTCAATATTTTGGAAAGCATGCAGTTGAGTTGATTTAACCGCTGCAAATACTGTGCCGTTTTGAAGTAGAGATGCGCGTGTGAGTGACTTTTTACTCACGAACATGCATGCTCACCAGCGAAAAATTATTATTGTTGCAAGATCTTCTTAGCAAGAAACTCTCTATTGTTTTAATAAGGCAAATAAATTTTAAATGCATAAATGCTGTGCATTTTTTTGCTTCAAAACCTTAAACACAAAAGAGAGTACATATTTTCTTAAAAAAATAGGTTGGCGTACAGTATTTGGCTAAAACGAATTGTATATATTTTACATGTCAAAGTTTATGGTAAAAAATATATCATATATTTGAAAATATTTATCTTACAAAGAATAAAACCGAATTAAATTTTCTTAAAAATCTTTTATTTTTATAATAAATCATTATTACCTTAAATAATTTCGTTCAAAAGTGATATAAGAAATTGGAAAATATTTTTAAACTCATTTTACTACTTTTTAGCAATTAATTTTGCTATAAAAATTACTATTATATAAAAATTTTAAATTGAAGCCACAAACCTTGTAGCGTGTGTGTTATTCACAATTATTTTAAGGTAGAAAAATAAAAAATTTAATTTATCCATTTTTCGAAATTACAATATAACTTGATAGAAATTTTTTATCCGAATCATCACTGACTGAAACGGTTCTTCCGAATACTGGTTGATTTTCGAATATTTCCTATAAACAAGTATTTGCTATAAGAAAGTAAGTTTCGTAGTTCCTTCTTATAATAGAAAACAAGGGTAGTGTTTTTTAATATTAAGGCCAACTGTTTTATTTAAATGGGGGTTGTAAAATGAACTAGACAATGTTAAGGAAAATAAGTTTACTAAACCACTATTCACAATCGTTGTGTCGTATTTGTTTAACATAAATATTTGAATTTACGTTTTATATCCCTGTTATTTTTACGCTGTTATTTTATGAAGAACATCTGTTGGAGGGATGTTAGTTTTATTAAAAAATTTATTACGTGCTGAATATATTGAATATATAGTATGTATGTGCATATGTATGTATGTATATTGTTGCATTTAAAAGTGGCCATGCATGTGTTTAATGTAAATGACCAACTTCTTTTTTCGGTTTTTGTTTTGACCAACACATATTTATACATACATACAAAATGTTTAATTTATGGCTTTAATTTTCATTCTTAAGAAATAAATATTTAGATGAAATAATTGCTCACTAATTGTTTGATTGTGAAAAAACCTTTTACCAAATTAAGAAAAAAATCTTATATAATAAATACTTCTTAAGACAAAATTTTACCTAAAAATATTATCTAAAAGCTTTGAAATAATTGCTATACTCGTATTATTATATGTGTTACCTACTGAAATCTTTGATGCTTGTGCCAAAAACGAAAGCTTTGAATGAAATTTTGCGTTTATTTGGCTTTCCTGGCAATGGCCTCAAAAAGCTCAGCAGAAAACTCATATAATAATATTTTGTTTGATCCAAACCTTTCAGAACCCAATTTTGAAATCGGTTATTTTTGTTTGTTAAAGTGTTCTCATATCATTTTCACGTAATGTTTTTTTTTAATAAATTGATCCATGACTCCAGATACCAGTCTTGCTCAGAGTTTCATTTCTATTAAAACAAAATCAGGAACTACAAAACTATAGTTGTAATCAAACCATTAACAAAAAAACTTAATATATTTTGATTGGAGTTAGAATGAGTTAGAATGTTATGAATTGAAAATAATATCGATTGGTATATCGGGGCATGGCATATATTTTGTGATTTAAGAGTTGTTTTGAATTTTCTTCCACCTTAGGGAGTGACTAGCTTTGCATGTTTTTCAATTCACTCTAATCGCCTACATGTTTCAGTTGCCATAAATATATACATATATACCTGGTCTTTCAGCAAGGACTTTTAAAATTTGACAGTTGATAGTGTCTACGCTGTTGAAGATTTATCTGTCAAATTGGCTAATATTTAATCGATATGTTTTACCCAATCACCATGGACGAATATAACTTTCAACAACGTTGGTAAATTATAAAATTGCTTTTATAAAGCTGGGTGCTCTGTTCGGGCAACGTTACACGTGATGCTCCCGTCCTCCATTACTAAATGAATGGATATGATTTCAAAAAAAAGACTTTCTAGTTAGGAGCGATACCAATCCACATAATTACATCCAATGCATACCGCAAAGGTCACAGTTTGGTGTATATTTCAGGCTTGGCGGCGCCATTAGTTCATATTTGTTTGAGAACGATGCAAGGTCGATGATTAGCAGCCTAAATAGTTTGATATGGACACCAACAAAATGTGCTTTTAACAGGACTCCTCTTTACGTCACACAGCTCTTGCCACATTGGACTTTCTGCAGGAGCAATTCGAGAACACAGACATTTCATGTGGAGATGATGTGAACTGGCCACAGAGATTGTGCTATTTGATACCGATAAACGTTTTGTTGTGGGGTTTTATTAAGTGGTAGGTCTGTTCAAAAATGGCACTCAAAGCCAATATAGCTCATGCCATTGGTCAAATTTATCCTGATTTATGCGCCAGGGTTATAGAAAATCGACATTAAGGATAAGCGCCACCCAACAAAGTCGCGGCGGACATTTGTACGTTGCTATATTTCATACATAATGGCATTAATAGGACTTTTGAATAAATAGTTTTTTTTAATGATAACCAACACACTTTTTTTGTTTTTTAAATTCAAAGATAGAAAGCGCTTAATGAACGACACGCTATGTACATATACCTACATGTGTATCAGTATGCATTACAGGCTACGCGGCTACACGGCTACAAATGTCGCTGGCTACTAATGTCGAACTGTATCCAGCTCCTTAATTATTTTGAAAACGACAGCTACATAGCAAACAGCTGTTGAAACAATTTATTTTTGCATATTACAGTGGTGCATATTTAGCGCTTTTAATTTTCTAAAGTTCCCTCTTTTCGTCCAACTCTCAAAAAAAAAAATCTTAAAAAAGAGCATAAGAGCCTATTCGTTCTATATTGTAGGATTTATGATCAGTAATATTATAAAGTTTTGAACGCCGTAACTCCGGTATCAAGAGAAAGCACCGAAAGAAATTACACAAAAATTTTTAAGTTAAAAAGGGCTATTACTCTGTGTTATTTTTAAATCTTCAACGATGTTGGTATTTTTGGCAAAAGTCAATATGATATATAACAATAAAACAAACAAATTTATTTATATAAAAGTTCTTGATGCATGTATATTATAAAATATAAATTTTGGAACTTTCTTTTTTATTTTGCAATAAAAAATATTTCTAATCGGTAATTTGCTTTACATATTTTGTTATATTGTCAACACTGCTTTTGTTTTGTAGCCAACAAAAATAGAAATTAGTTTAATTAGACTACTCGACAAAAGTAGCATGGACAACAACCTGCAGTCGTGTACCCGTGCAGTTGTGAAAATAATCATTTTCATATACACACATGTATTCTATTTTTGACAGGTTGCAGTCGGTAGCCTGCTGTCTCTAATGTGTTTAATGCTATACTCTTGGTTGAGATTATATAATTAGATATTTTTAGGCTTGCGTTAATGCATGTTGCTAAAATTTTATTACACTATATGCAGCTAGATATCAAGCTGTAAACTCTTTGAAAATATGAGACTATTTATGCACATATTTATTTTTTCAAATATAATACTATATTTTCGAAAACTATCTGGTATAATACAATAAGTAAAATGATTAAAAAAATCGAATATATTTACTTGGTTGACTATCAGATAAAAGTTAAATCCAACTTTATTGTCCCATTTGCATAAATTTTTTTTCACAAAATTTAAAATTCACTTAAAAACTAAATTAGAAGTAAATATATTATCAAAAAGTCACACAAATTTCAGTTACATAAACCACTAAACTTAACCAGCCTCACAAACCTCAACCATAAACAACTTCTCAAAGTCAGAAACATTTTTCTAAATAAATTTGCGTGCCATTTTGTAGTCTAAAACAATAATAGAACTTTGTTCTGCTCTCACCCAACTTGTCTTAAATACTACTTTGAATTATTTTTTCTATTCGTTTATATTTAAACAAGAATCTATCACCTCATTAATTTTAGCCAAAGGGCTGTAATAGAGACGAGAAACCTTAGATTCGGGAGCGCACATACACACACATAACATCAGGCACAATCAGCAAAACTCATGCACGAGTTTTAAAGGCTCACAAGTACACACACACACACACACACACATAGATTCTTTTATATAAAGGGTAGAGACGAGTGTAGTAAAATTATCGGTAGAGTATCAGTAGTTGGCGAGGTGGTAGTTTGTTAAAGTTGTTACTGTGTTAACTTTATCTCAAGCATATAATAAGCAGTTGTTTGTATGTTGTAACATGCATAACTGTATTGTCTTACTTGCAACATATATATCTTTGCATTTTGTAGCATCATTAAGCCGTGAGACGTCTTGTTAAACTGTAAGGTTGTGTAGAAGGGAATCTTGACTAAAAATCAGACGAGTGAAAATACAAGGTAGTAAAACTATTGTAACAAATACTTTTGTCATGCCTCTTTTTTTGTAAAACAGAAAGCGTGTCTTTTAGTATTTTTGGTTTTCAGAAAAAATATTATTAAATAGAAAATCTGTAAGGGCTATAATGCAATATTCCCATGTCTCCAGTAATTTTAGTAAGTGTTACAAATTTGTTCTTTAATTTAATATACTAACTAAGTAGTAGCTTCAAACTTAAATGGTTTTGCATTTCGAATTTATTTAAAAGGAGTTAAAATGCAATTGTGGGTTATCACAGACTGTAATGAAAATACTTGTCTACTTAAAGTTAACATTAAGGATAACACATGAAAAAAGGGTAATTTAAGGAGTTTAAGGATTGTTTCCGGTTCTCTTCGACATGTTGGCTACATCGTGTACAAGACAGAAGTTGAAATAAAAATTTTTTGGAAATGTAATCAAAGACATCTGTTGAAGGCTATCCCAAGAAGCAACCACAGTTCAATTTCGATTTTATGTGATTCTTTGACTCTTCCACCAACACTTTCAACAAATTATATTTTGAAAAGGAAACAGAACAAAAAAATAATTATTTAAATCGCTCGAAAATTAATTTAAAATTCAATAAATTTTAACAAAATATAGATTTATAAAATTGCGTTTGGAACGATTTTCCATTGTTCACGGTGAAAGAAAAATAAAATATTCATTGTATACAATTGCTGAAATGTGTAATAGAAAATTCCAAAAAAATTTTCCTATTTTGAGCGATTTAAAATTGAAAATTTCATTTTACAAACTTTAGATAGAATTACTCTATTTAATTTTTTCTTATATTGCAAGCGCCATTCCATTTTTTTAATCAGAGATGGATAAAAAAGTTTTAATTTAAAAAGAAGATCTAAAATAACTTTCTTTGAAATAAAATATTTAATTTTTCAAAATAATTTTTTAACCATTTTTTATTTGTATCCTTTTTTTATTTGATAAGTTTTTTTGTCTTGCTATTTTTTGTTAACTTTCTTTTGCCGAGGATGTATATGTTTCACATTATGGTAGTATCTTATGTGTTGGTCTTTTATTGTAGCATTTGTAAAGGATAAAGTTTATGCAGTGTCTCCAACAATTTTTTTTACGAATTCGTGACATAAATTTGAAATGTAATTAGAAAAATAAATTTTATTCCTTTTGTCTGACTTTTTCTAGTTTAAAAACAAGTAAGTTATATAATTAAACATTTACAAGCTTTTGTTATTAAAGAGGCAACAATATGAAAATGATTTGATAGGATTTATTGCTTTTGAGTTAAAGTTTTTGTCATAACTTTTTTGATGTTAAATAAAAGTTAAATCACATTTAATTGAACTAAATTAAATAAAATTTAAGTGCTTATGTATTTTATAATGTTATAACTAAATAATGATTTTGGTTTTAAAAATTCGGAATTAATTGTTATATTATACTTTGTACTGTGATAAAATTTTTAATATTTTTATTGATATCTTCTATGCCCAGCTTGTGAGAGGAAGCATGAGTTTATTTTTCATTTAGATGTGTATTAATTTGTAAACTTGGTGTTTATTTTCTACACAACTTTTTTTATAGTTATAAATAAGGCTCTTCCGTTTAAATGGGATTTTATATAAAAAATTATTATTACTTTTTGTATCTAAGGTTGGTGAATGAAAAAAAGTAAATTACATTAGAAAATTATTGCCTAATTAGTTTGTGTATTGAAGGAATGATATTAAAAAATAATGCAATGAAGTGGTAGGTTTATTTGAGTTTTAAGGAATTGTTTTCAGAATTTATGCAAGATTTAATAAAAAAAGCTGAATGTATTCATTTCGTCTATCGCTGCGTATGATTAATATTGGCCCATATCTGCGCCTTCCAATGCGGCGTATGATTAATATAAGTTGATAGTAATTTTATTATTAACGAAATAGCTCTTTTAACTATTTAAGGCTATTAAATTAAAAAGTTGACCTAATTCAGCAAGTTGGCATAAACTATTTAAAAGCAATTTTTATATTAAATTATTGATATCAAAAAAGCAATCCAAAGCAATGGGAGCTTTATTTGTGCCCATGGAATTTTAAGGAAACATATTAATATAAAGAGTTTGTTTTGAGATATTCATAAAAAATTTAGTTAAAAATAAGGCTTAATATTGCTATTTCGTCTAGCGTTGTGTGTGATTAATACGAACCCATATCATATTCGAGCAGTGGGGCGAATTATTAATTTACACTTATATAGCTTTTAAATAGTATGGCGCACTGTGGCGTAAATTTAAAAAAAGATGTAAGAAGTCGGCGACCTTTAAGCTACTAAGTCGATTTGCCTGAAACAAATTGCAATTCAGGGAAGAAATTTAAACTTTTTACAAGTCGAAAAACTCCTCTTAAATAGCGATCGTACCAAAGCTAAAATGTCAACATCAATGCCAGAAATTAAAACTTAATATTGTTTAGTGTCCAATTTCCCATTTGCCACTGCTGCAAAAATGTTCTACAAAGCCGTATTATATCAAATTAGCTCCCAGTAGGATAGTAGTCTTTCAAATATTTATGGAAATGCTGATATTACCAATGATTTTTATATAGGATTGACGTTGCAGGATATTCCCTTTTTAGTTATATTCACCATTTTGGTTGCTACGACTATTTTATTGAAAAAAGTTAATTTTTGTGATATTCTTCCGACGGGGTTTGTTTGAATTTGGAACGATTTTCCGTCATCCCACGTCAAATTTGGTTTATGAACAGACCGGTTTCGGCTTTGTGCCATCTTCAGTGTTCTCGAATACTGAGATCACTGAAGATGGCACCGATGAAACCGGTCTGTTCATAAACCAAATTTGACGTGGGATGATGGAAAATCGAAAAAAGTTAACTTTTTATGCCATTTTGCGTAGAAAATAGTTTTATATTAAATTTAGATTTGTTATTTAATAAATTTCACATCTGGAAGGCGTATAAATTTGCAAGTAGTCAGGATTTCTTTTTCTTTATGTTAAAGTATTTTTAAAGAAAAATAATGTTGTAATGTGGACCTAAGGATAGAAGTATTTATTTAAAAAAATTGTCAATTTAGTTTTTCCGATTTCTAGAAGTAGTTCATATTTTTAATCAAAAGTTTTTAATTTGAGTTCATAGGAAGTTCAAAAAGATACATTATTAGAAATTTTAGAAGTAATCAATATGTCGTTATTTTCGAATGATTTTCTTTTTTTCCTGCGTTTGTAAAATTTTTTCTATCGCATTCCGGTAGAAAATAAAGGAAAATAAGGGGGGAAAATGGAAGAAGTTGGGAAGAAAAAACCAAAAAAAAAGTTTTGTATATCAGATTTCACTAAAACCATGATACTCTAAGTCTTATCTGTGCCTTTTATTGTTGATCAATTTGCAAAAAAAAAAAAATTATTAAAAACGATATACGTATACACGTATAGAAATTAGGTTAGGTTAGGTTAGGTTGATTGGAGGGGTATGATAGCCCATGTCATACGACATACACTTAAGCCAGTAAAGACTTGTTGTGCGCTCCCTTGGGTTTAACCATAACATATTGACCCAAAGGTCTAGAGAAACTCCGTGTCACTCACAAAGTTCCTTAACTTCCTCCAGCATATTTCCCGTAATCGGCTTATGTCCGGTAAGATGTCACCCCCAAGATATCGGGACCTTATTTGTAAGAAGGCGGGGCATTGGCACAAATAGTGTTCCAATGTTTCGCTCTCCTCCCCACATGCTCTACATTCATCTCCTCTCGCTATTCCAATGCGTTTAAGATGTGCCAGTAGTTGAGAGTGCCCTGTGACAACTCCCATTATTCTACTTAGTTCGAGCTTGCTAAGTTTTAGCAGCTTCCTCGTTCTTCTCTCGTCTGGATCTCCCCATAGAATTTTTGTATTGATTCAAATGGTTACGTTATTCTAACGTATAGGGCTGTGACCTATAGAAGTTAAAAGTTCCGAAATATAAAAATAACTTTGACATGGTTTGCTTTTCTTTGTACTGTGGCAGTGTGTCTGAAAGCACAGAAGTGAAAGTTTAAGATTTTTTCTCTGAATCATAATTTGTTTTATGCAAATCGGCTCAGTAGCTTAAAAGTTCCTGACGTTTTACTACCTTCTTTTTCGTGACATCATCTGTTTAATCTCTATTTGATATAAAGTTTTTATTCCTTTAACTGAATCTTTATTAGTACATTAAAATTCATATGTACTATATATAGCCTCCATATAATTATAAATATTTGCCGGCTACAATTTTCTAATAAACATTTTGAAAACTTAAATACCAAATCTGTACATTGTGGTGGTACTTACTACTATTATTTACAAATGTCAGTCATTTAGTATTATTAATGCAATATTTAACAGATTTGCCAAATGCTTAGTCCAATTGTCGTTGCTGTTGAATAATTGTTACAATTGTTGTTTATAGACAAGTCTAAATCATAATGATTGTCTGTTTATTTTCTGTGGCCGGCAACAAAATAAACAAATGGGTGTTTGCAAACACAGGAAAATCCTGTGCAAAATTAATTTTTTTCTATTTATAAAGAATTGAAATTTATGTCAATATTTTTGTGGAATAATTTATGAGGGCAATACATTTTTGCACATGTTTAATAATAAGGCAATAACTCAAAATACAAGTACTTGTGCTTAAGTTTTTAATTTTAGTAATATAAATGGATAAACATTTTTAATATCCTTCTAAGGATAACACTCTATATTCTGATATAAACATGTCCAT
This sequence comes from Germaria angustata, assembly GCA_963681545.1. NCBI lineage: Eukaryota > Metazoa > Arthropoda > Insecta > Diptera > Tachinidae > Germaria > Germaria angustata. The sequence goes on along the minus strand of OY812999.1, from coordinate 92,507,912 downwards.
GTAATAAGCAAGAAGATTCCAAGTGAATCGGTGCCAATTTCAGCGCTTGTTCATGGGAGTAATCAATAGGTTTTGTAAATGTTTTCTTTCAGGGAAATCGTATACTGTTAAATGTAAGAGACAAGTTTTTAAGAATAACTGGGTCTCGAAGGATCAACACGCTTATTGTTTCTCAACATGGTGTGACAAAAATCATCGGCAAAGTAAAATTTACCCTATATGTTTCGTTCTAGTAAATTCTTCCTGATTTTAAGCAGCTTCAATGCATAAATACGTGATTCTAAATATAACGCGTGTTGCACAGTGGAATCCGTGCAATTCATCTACTGATGTACACCAATGATCGAATTTTTTTAGACCAATTTGAGTGTATAAAACCAGATTTTGTCTTGACAAATTTCATGATTGGGTCTGAAAAATAAGCCTATAATAAAAAGTCATTAGATTCTTTAGAATAATGGTATATTATCCTAAATGGGATAAATCGCGGTTTTTAAGGAGATAAAACATTTTCATTAAAATCGGTTCTGCCAATTATGCGTGATTTAGTAGCAGACATGTAAATATAGGAATTACGACAATAGTTCATAAATATTCATATCAAGCCCTTAACATTGAACTGGGCTAACTGCGTTCCGAAGTTCATGTGAGTCCATCACCCACTTTTGCGTTATAAAGTAAAACATACAAAAAAAATTAAGGGTTTAAGCCATGAGTAGTCAAATCAAGTCCTTTACTAAGAGAAAAGGCACCCGAACAATATGGCTTAATTTAAACTTTCTTGGTATTTACGCTTAAATTTTAAGTATTAAAATTATGACATTAGGCCACAGTTGGTCAAACCAAGTCCTTTACCATGATAAAGGGTATTATGTATATAAATCTACCAAATTTCATTCAAGTTCATTCAATATTTTTAGCGTGATTAAATGATAAACATCCAAATATAGAAACTCTTACATTTATAATATTAATAAGGATTAAATTCTCTTTGAAAAAATCTTTGATCCAAGTTCGTATTTAAATTAAACAGTCCACTGTTGAAAACCAATTAAAAAAATTTATTTAAAAATATTTAAACAATATGTTTATAAATGTAAACATGGACTGAAAAGCAAATGTGGTTATTTAATACATATTGAATGAAAACTTGTTTAAAATATGGAGGGAGGCGGCATATAATATCCTTATAACAATTCACAATTTTCCAATAATTGTTTGTGTATTTAATGATTTACTTTTCATATAATTTTTACATAAAGTTGACGAGATCTCCGGTGTATTATTCATGTTTTTTTTGAATGAAATTGTTATTTTCAATTGCTTGTGTATTTCCAACATTAAGTGTTTTTTTTTAATAATATATCTTTTATTTTTTTATATTTAAATCATTTATTCATGTGGGTTTTTAATCACTACAATGACTTTGTTATTAATATTTATATGTATGTGTTTATCCACATTGGGTTTATTCCTGTTGCCTTTTAATTCTACAAGTAGGATATAAATAATGTGCCATTTCCAGCTGATACATATGCATAAGTCTGTCTGTATCATGGTTAATACTAGTTCTTCCAATGCCACCGAAAGCTTTACGATCTATTAAGAAAATTAGTGCAAAGAAGTTCTAAATTGACGAAATATATATCGTCTGCGATCCTAAGGTGTCCAACATTTTTGCGACAATAATTTTGCACCAAAAAATTAATTATGGTTATATAGATATTCCCTAGTATTCCAATGTAAATGAATCATTTTATTCTTAAGCTCAAGCTTTTGTTAAGCTCTAGAGCCCAAATATAATTTAAGATACCAGAGATGGTAAGAAAAAGGTTTTAATAAATTATTTTTTATTAATCGTTAATTCGAATAATATTATTTTAATTATTTATAATTCTATTTCGAATAAAGTTAGATTTGGTTGCACGGGCTTCCACTTCTGACTTTAAAGAGACTTACTTTTTTTAATCCATTTTGATGACTTTTTGTTGCCTGGGGGATTTAAGATCCTGAATATCTCCGTGTGGTTGTGTATTAAACCAATTTGACTCTCGAATAAAAGAGTTTATTCCTCTGATCACGCAGTCCGACAGCGTATGAACCATTAGAGGCGTAGCCGCCGTCAACATTTACATGAAATCATCTTTAAACATTGAATTCTATAGATCGTTCTATCGACTCAAATAAAGATCTCATATATTTCTCTAAAATGTTTGTTTTTTTAAAGCAAATTCGAAAGCTCTTAAAAAATCACCACTTAGTTGAACCCAACCCTTTTAAGTTGTTTTCATTTTATAAATACTGATATTTTTACTGTGAGTTTTAAACAATATAATCCTGCATGTAAATGCAACAACATACGTTTACGGATGATGCTGATTTCATTACATTTCATTTGCCAGATTTATGAACAACGTTCTCATGCGTCTGTTCAGGTGTTTTATGGCCATGAACGCATATGGTAAATGTAAACGTAGATAAAGTTAATAAAATATACGTTTTTTTTTGTTGTTAAAAACTTTTAACAGATAAACAAACGTCACTTAATTGTGTTACATTCAAATATGAGGGCAAAATGCAAAACTCTTGACATACAGCAGAACAAGCCTTTTTAATTAAAATGTTTAATGTTATTTGATTTTCATCATATCGTGTCTTAATCAAAAAAAAAAAAAAAAGCAAAAAACAAAATTGTAATTGCCTTTGCCCTTAGTTGTATGCCTACTGCGAAATTGATTTCGCTTTAAGTTTGTAATGACACTTCTAACGATTAAACAATTTTAAGATTAAATGATCGTAAATTATCGATTGCGATGAAGAATTGAAAATCAAAAATTATTTTATAAGATATATTAGATGCTACGGAATCGTTATGATCTTTCTATTTAAAGATTAGTTTTGTAAAAAAATCCCTCTTAAGCCCTTTATTGGAAAAGTGTCTTTTTGTAAAAAGAGTATGTTTTTGAAAAAGTGCTTTTTTAAATAAAGTACTTTTGTCATGTACCCATAATAATAGGTAAACTTTTGAAATACATAATTTTTTAAATAACCCTTTTTAAAAGATTACTTTTATAAAAAAATATGTTTTTGCAAAAGCACATTTTTTTCTCATAAAGTGATTGTTAGAAAAATGTAGTATGTTTTAAGTTGTTTGAAAAAGTTGGTGTTTTAAACTAATAACCTTTCGTAAGAAATACCTTTTATAAAAAAATCTTTTTTAATTTTTTTTTAATCTACCAACTATTTAAGGAGCATCCTTAACAAATTTAGTTATTTTTTTTAATGAAGAACATTTTAAAAAGTGCGTTCTTTAATAAAGTAATTTAAAAAAAGCAAGATTTCAAAGAAAGAAGAAAAAAGTACTTTCTATAAAGGAAATTTGAAAAAGGTACATTTAAAACAGCATTTAAAAAAAAACTGTTATAAAATGTACCTTATTGAGAAGTATTTAACTAAAATTTTGTTCCCAAAAATGAAATGATATTTTATAAAAATCGAAACATCGAAAAATAATATGAAATTAAACAAAAACTTACTTCAATAGGCTAAAGGATAGTGTACTGGTCTATAAGTGTGAAGATTGTGGGTTCGATTCCCACCTAAGACTTCGGGCCTGCTTTATGCAAAAGGAAATCATTTTTTTTTTACTTTAATCGTTAAGTTGAAGCTATAGAATTTAATTGTGTTCATAAGATTTAAATAAACATATAAAGTTGATTAATTAAAAAAGCACAAAAAATCACAACATATGTGTTAAAAAGTACTTTTGAAAAACTTTGTTTCATATATATTTTCATAAATAATTTATTAATTTGTTGACTAAATTTTTCAGAATGATTCGAAAATGTTAAATTTAAGACCAAAAAGATTATTTTTGAAATCCATAGTCAAGTCTCTCTTTTTAGGAAAGCAGATGTACTTAAAATACCTGCTTTTTGAGAAGTAATTTCATAAAAAATTATTTTTGTTTGAAAAAATAAATCAAGTATTTAATATTAAAATATTGATGAAAATATTAAATATTTTGTTAAACTTTATCCACAATTTGATTTTAAAAACCAATAGAAATTTTTATAATCTACTCTCTATTAAATGCGAATGAATGTAAATATAAATTTATGAATATATAAAAAAAATTGAAATATATCTGTTGCCATAAATATTTTGTAAATAAAATATATTATCCTTCTTTTGAAAGTTTGTCATTGTATATTGCAGTAACGAGAAATGGTATTTAAATTACAAATATTTTATGGAAATTATTGTAATACAATAGTTTACGGCATATGAAAACGCGTTTATTAATTCATTTTTCATTCATGTCCAATTAAAAAAAAAGTAAATTTTTTGGGGTATTGTTGGTAATTATGTTTAATTCTTCTTTTTTGAGTTGTTTAAATAAGGAATATAAATTTAATGAAATCTGACACACTGTTTGAATTGTATGGAAAATAATTAAACATTTTATCTCATTATTTTTTTTAAATTGTAATTTCTTCTTCTAAAAAAGTGAAAAGGATTTTCTCAATTTCCTTAAAGTTTTGTCCATGACTTGCTTAACTCTTGGCGTATCCTTTAAGAGGCTTATTTACATTTCTTGTAATAGAATTAAAGGTAAACTAATTGAAAATTAATCTAAATATCCATGCTTTTTATTTGCTTCGAAAAATGTTTATCAATAGCACAACGTCTTAAAAATCAATAATCATATTTCGGTATCTGCTTAAATGAACATCTTTGTTTGAATGCATGGCATCATTAGACTGTTAAAGCCGATTTTATTCTTCATAAGAACAGGTAGGAATATAAGATTTCACTCCTACACAGAATTCGAAAATTAGTCTACATCAACAGAGTTAATAAGATTTTCATCATTGATAGAAAATCATACAAATACTACGAGATCCATACAAATAAGTTTATGTGTGTGTGTGTGTATTAATAATAATATAGATTTCAATAATAAAATCTCTACTATTCGCATGCATTCGCAAATTCATACTTTATCATTTGATTTTTACTTACATCCTCCTGCTCTAATGTTAATTTAATTCCATTTTTTTCTTTTCTTTTCTTTTGAGTCTTATTAAGGACTATCCTCTTCAGTTATATAAAACAGCAATATATTCGACAACAGTTGTATAACTACGTGCGCCATTTTAAGGATAGAGAATTCAGTTGTCTAGATAGAAAAATCTTAAATTTAAAACGAAAAAAGACAACAATGTTTTTAAGGATATTTTAAAATAATAAGAAATTACATTACATTTTTATAAATTCGATATGATTTTTTTAGGTGTTGAAGCAGTATTGGCAGCAGTGTTTCCTGAAGATACCTTACTTTTTTGGTCGTAGTTTCTTTTTTAGAAGCTTTGATTTAGTAATATGACATAATTAATAAAAACATAATAAGCTTTTACATTTACAAGGATAATAATTTGGAAACCTACAAGTTTAAACTTTAGCAATAATCATGAACTAATCAGTTTCAGCATAAATTTAATATTCACAATATATATATATATATATATATATATATATATATATATATATATATATATATATATATATATATGCTAAAAAATAAATATACCTTCGATAACAGTTGGTACGCGATTTTAACTAAATAAAAAATGGGAAGCCTAAAATATAATTCAAGGTTAGGTTAGGTTAGGTTAGGTTGATTGGAGGGATGTGATAGCCCATGTCATACGACATACACTTAAGCCAGTGAAGGCTTGTTGTACGCTCCATTTAATTATCAAACACAAACTGCCAGAGTTCTGCGGCAGGATTCGAACCTGGGACCTTCGCACTACGAGTCTAGCACACTACCTACTAGTCTACGAAGGTCAGTCATATAATTTAAATTTTTGTCAAAAATAATTCAAAACTCATAAAGTTTTAGAAATTCACAAAATTGCCTATTAAAATAATAAATAAAATAAAATAAAAATAAATAAATAAATTATAAAAAATAAAAATTTGGGGAGAAACTTACTTCAAGACAGACGAAATCAAAGCAACTATGGGTTAGTTTAAACCCGATATGATCCATTTCAAGTTTTTAATCTGCTTCCAGGAAAGATTGAAATAAATTTTTATGTAAAATTTTTTGGAAATTCATCCATAAACGACGGATTTATGTTCTTACCTCCATTTTGGCGGCCACTTTATTTGTCCAATTTTTAGTAAAATTTCTGTGAAACCAAACTGCAAGCTACACTTTTAAATAAAAATTTTTTTTTTTTTTTTTTTCAAAAATGGTCCATAAATGGAGAAGTAATGGGATAATTCGTGCGTTAAAAAAATCAGGAGATCATTTTCAAATATTTCAGTTGGCTTTTGAAAACGAATCTGCAATTTATTGGTGGGTATTGCATACGTTTCGCATATTTTTATATTAAGAGTATATTATTCTACATTTTGGGAACTTTATACACATGTTTGTGAATTATTGTTCCAAATGAAATTGCACATTAAAAAAAAATTACTAAAAAAATAAGAGACAAACAGGAATTCACTACGTCGCAATTTCCTGAAAAAATTGGTAAAATTTTGCAATTAGTTCGGCTTAAGTACCTATTCCTTATTGACACGAATATGTGTCAAAAAGCCTTTAATACGATTTCCGCTAAAAGCACTGAAAAAAGGGTTATTACACTTTGAATAGAAGAAAATCCGAAATTTTCAATTTGCTTTGGACTACAACTTTTTGATTATAAAGTTTAAAATATTACTTAATATTGAAATTTATTATTTTCGATTAGTCTGCCCAACTAATTGTTAAAACAATTGGAGCTTTTGCAAAATGCATTGTTTGTTGTGGCTTTAGCCGACAATTCAAACTACTTAAAGTTCACTGACGATTTGGTTTAGCGACCAATGAAATGTCGCCATATGAACATCTAAAGCCATGCATATTATTTAAAAAAATTGTAGAAAATATTAATATAAAAAAAATTTATATTTCTTTTCATATATCTCATAGTTCACGAGATTACTATCCACAAGAAATGCGTATCCTCCGACCGCGAAAACTCAAACTTAAATTGACGATCACATGTGTAGCAAAAAAAGGAACTGCAAAGTTGGACCTTTTTACATCAATTTACTGGACTATTGTCTTAAAAGTCTAAATTGTTGATTCATTGTTTGTTGTTGGCATTTCAGTTTAAATGTTGTCTGAATGACAAGTAGAAAAATATGCTGGAATTCTATATAATTCTCATATAATATTTTTTACTTTTTGTATAAGTACGTTAGTTGGAATGGTCCAATGAAAGGCAGGCATATACTCAGTTAAGCCCTACAACAAATAATAATTTTTAATTAATGGTTTTGGAGAATATCTCGAATAATGAATTTAAACAATATATAAAATAATACAACATATATACTACGACGATATATATATATATATATATATATATATATATATATATATATATATATATATATATATATATATATATATATATATATATATATATATATATATATATATATATATACATATATATATATATATACCGTAGTACAAAAGTTATAATCAAATACTTTCATGAACTTAGGAAAAAGTCGTTTTGGCTCTATTATTTTTCATGTTGTATGTAAACATAATCAAAATCGGGAAATAATCTGAACCTACTTGCCATATAATTCCACTTTAACGATTTCATGAAATGTTTGCAGGTAAAAATTTTTGTGTATAAAACTTTATGATAAAAATGGTGTTGATTTTCAATCATAAGTAATTTTTTTTTAATAACTTATATCAATCACACGCATTTGTTCATAGTGAGAGCAAATTTAAATTCATCACAAGTGTGAATGTGAATGTATACAGAACCAAGACCCTATAATAATGTAAATCAATTTCCAAAAACAATGTCCAATCGTCAAACTCCTTGAATCTTTGATGGGACTTCAAGTTATGGGCCCATGCAGAATAAGTTAATTTTTTTTTTCATGATAAATACATTTTCTTTAAAAAAAATAATTTAAGTCAAAGTAAGCAATTTTGAAATTAGAATTAAGAGCAAGTGCTTTTTAAAACAATTAGTGACTAAAAGATTCCTATTGTAAAAACTCAGTAACGGGCCAATAGTTATAACTGTACTAACTCTTTTGCATTAGTGTGGGCAGATTTCCTCAACTTGTTATAAGTGATCGACATCTAAAGTCCTATTTATAAAAAAATTATAATACAAAATAATTTTTGACCAGATACGTTGATTAAATTTGTATAAAATTTTGAACAGCAGAATTTATTCTTTAACGATTGTTCATAAACACGTAAAGCATTATTGGACAACATGTTTCTATTTGCCAGTTGATCTTGTTTTAAAAGAGTTATGATGTCCTTGTTATAGATAACATTTTTATCATTTTTTTAACATTTATATCCAAGAGGTTTTTTCTACATTTTTTTAAACTGTAAGATAAAAATAGATGCATTTTCCCTTTAAACTTTTAATATTAAGTTTCATCATGAGGAAATTTATTATAAAGATCATTAGTAAATGGCCCAAAATGAATCCAAATTTGGAACATGGCTTGAAAAAAAGGGAATGTTTAGAGTTTCAATGCGGAAATAGCTCAGACATGTACGAGTATTTTAGTCTAGTCGAGGTTTAGCTTATGTTAAATCTAATACATATTCAATTCTATTTAAGTTACTGTTTATGTGTTTCCATTTAGTTCTACTAAAATTTATGTTGAGTTATAGTTTATGTAATATTCGTAATATTCGTCAGCTAAAGTTAATTTTATCAGCAGCTACTTAGTTTCATTATAATTAAAGAAAAAAAAAATCAAAAATCATCATCATCATCTCTTTAATTGATGAAAGTTTAAAATCTTTCTAGAAAGTCTCCAATACAATGAAAATTGTCGTTTTTCTTATTTTAAACATTTATGCAAAAAAGAACCCTTTTTGTTTTCATTATCACATACGCAAAACAATATTTATGGCTAAAGATAAAGTGGACCTTGGGGGCAAGTTATTTTTTTTATCAATATTTGTTTCAAACACATTCGCAAATGTGAACATGAATGTGTTTTCTGTATTGCAGAGTAAAAAACTTATAAATTTGTCTTTTCTTTATTGCATTGTTCAACAGTTGAGCTACAAATACGAGGATTGTCTATTCAGTTTTGGAAAAAGGTATTTGTCATAGAAAATCGCTGTATTGTTTTTTCAGATAGTCATAGTCTCTTTTGCAGTCCAATTTTGTAAATTTGCTACTAAAGAATCTAAAAGTTTTTTAAGATGAATTAAGTTAGTGGCGCAGAAAAATTGAAAACCCTTTCGTAGAAGAAAAAGAAATCTTACCGCTTTTAGAATTAGAACGGATATGCCTTTGAAGTCCTTTCTTAATAACCGATATTTTCGGTTTCATTCTTCATTATTGAAATGAGACCGATAGTTAAAATATTTCTGTGACATTTGAAATTTTAGATCAAGAGTGTTTAAGAAAATTTCTATATAAAATAATCTCAAAATTCGGCATTAAATGATATGCAAGCCTTTTTTATTGTTAAAAAAGATCCTAAAGTGCCCTTTAATATTTTACAGCGGGAATTTTTTATTTCATTCCATAATCGTTTTATTCATATGCATTTGCCTGACAAGGATCTAGATAGATTTTACTGTTTCAAAGTCTGATGTCTTTATATGTAAGACCGAGTGTCCTGTTTATTTCTGTATAAAAACCATATGTTTGCATTTGTTTAAAGGAATATATAAATAGTGAAATATGATATTTTTAATGATTTTTTTATGTGTATGTGTATATGTGAATTTCCTTTTAAGTTCTATTGAGATTTAATCGAACATTGAGGCTTTTAATTTTACCAAAATCTTAAAATAGAGAGGAATAAGGCTCCAATGATACTCTACTTTGAAAGCAGATAAGTAATTGTTTTATTTCACTTAGCTCCTTACATCCTTCGCAAAATGGGCTGGTTTCGAAAAGTGGGCCTGACAAGTGGTCTGTATGAAATATTGTTCAAGTCCCAAGGAAGTAACCTGCAATGAAATAGGAAGCAAATAAAAAATATTAAATAATTCCCAACTAAATTTGATGAAATATATCCCAAAGAAAATTAAATTATTTTCAAATTCGTATATTAAATAAATCTAAATTTTGGAGATTTTTATTAGTCCTAAATGTAGAAATGCTTTTAAAAGTTCAGCCAGATTTTTACATGTTTCATAGGAAAAAATACTGCAGAAATACCTGTCTAATGCATTTATCAATATGAGAAATAGCAAAAATATGTCCAATCCCGGCTTCGCTTGCCAAAGCATGTAGGATTTGCGGGCCTTTGGCCTCGCACAAGAACTTTTTTCTCAATGGTATTTCCTCTAATCGGCTTAATTTTTTTTATTAAACTGGAAATTTTTATGATTCCGATGTCAAATTTGCCTTAAAGTTGCCTTAAATGCAACCCTCGTATATATGAATATAAGCAAATTTATTACACTAAAATTGTAATCGTTTGAGAATATATGTATATACACATATATAAAACATTTAACCACAAAGAAAACTCGTATAAACTTTTCAAAATTTTCGATAACTGCCACAACGAAAAAATATGACAGAAAAAAGCGAATTGCCTTTAACTGCGAATAGGAATGTATGTGTGTATGTAAATTTCATTAAGTAATAAATAAAAAGAAATGTGTCTGCAACATTTAAAATATTTATTTTTATGATTATTGTCAAATGATGAAAGTTAAATAATGTTTTGTCCCTGTGCTACTAACTCACTCTCTCTCTCTCTCTGTCGCTCTCTGCTCTCTTACAAGGAACTGAAAGTATCTACAGTTCGGTGAAAGCATGTGGTTGTTATCGCAACTCATGTAGAGGAAAAATGTGTCCAATTTGGGCCTTTATTAAAAAAAAGATGATAAAAAATCTATATGACTTTTGTATGTATTACAATAATAGTGTCTAGCTGAGGCTCATAAATTTTATGCAAAACGCTAAATTTTAATGTAGAGAACATAAATGAGTGAAATGTGAATTGAGGTAGAACTAAAATGTTAGTTCAAGTAGATATGAGCCACTGAGAACTAAATTGGAATTGAAATGGCAATAGATCTAAAACAGATTTAAGAGCGTATTAGAGCCTAATTAGGACTAAACTAATCTAGAGGCCCGCAGCTTGCATTCCTGTCATATACTTAGGGAGTTTCTGCTTTCTGCATTCTGTCTTTTCTCTTTCCCTACCTGGCACATGTATCACAATGGGACGAAATCATGGATTAAACCTCTTGTAGATTTGTAAGAGCACTAAAATATAATGGAGTAAGACTTGACTAAATTCAATAATAAAGCCAAGGTTTTGCTCAATGTGTCCTTTGACTACTATGGCGTAATGCATCAGTTGTTTTTATTATAAGTTTGTACAGCCACTAATGTTGCGTTCGAAGGATGCAATGCGAAGAATAAATTCCTGGTTTTACATCACGATAATGCAATTACGCATTTACCGATGCTTGTCGCTGACCACAGTTAACTTTCTCCTATTATTTAATAGACGCGATGCAACGATTGAGGAGAACTCAAAGCTTCAAAAAAGCACTGGCACTGAACGATCCTTTTGAAGGGAAAACATGAACATTGGTGAAGTAATAATATTTTTTTTAAATAAATATACTTGTAATTTCTAATTTATAAACCTCTAGCTCATATAAGGATTACAAGGCCTCAGGATGTCTTTTGTTTTTTTATAGGTACAGTATAAGGTGATTAGGCTTCCGCAACTGATACCAAAGCTGGGCCACGCAGGCCCAACTGATAGGACCTAGCGCTGCTAAAATAGGATAATATACTCCTCCGGAATTTTTCTTTATAATGCGGACTAAGTAAATAAAATAATTTTTTTTAGATAATTTATTTATATATGTTTTTAAAATTTGTAATCAAATTGCTTCTATAAAGAGAAAAATTTCTTCAGTTTAACAATTTATCCTATTGTGTACAGCAAATATAAAAAATAAAGGTTGAAAAAAGTTAACTCTTAAATGGACACGGCCAGACAAGGTAAGGTTAGCTGCTGTTTTTAGCAAAACATTTGAAATATAAACCTTGATTGTGTCAATTTGTATTGTGCTACACGAAGCAGCATCAAACATTATAAGCCAACAGCTACAAACTCGAACTTGGGAGCAAAATCCTGGACGTCGAACATCTTGTGTACTATAATGAAAGTACTACATGTAGTAGTTATTCCTGTTTGCCGATATTAACTGTGTCTGTTTACCAAAAAGAAAAGAAAAAAAAAATAGAAATAAACAGGACGAGGTCTTCACAAAATACTGTCATGTTGTGTTTACATTCTTTAAGCTCAATACTGCACACGTTGCATACTTTATGCTGCACTATTATATGAGCACTATATTGTGTGAACTTTTTGAAGTTTGGGGATTGAGTAGCTAAATTTCGCTATTTTTTTACAGATTGGACTTTAACTATGACAACCTTAAAACATTTTCACACAGTGACAGTAGGCTAGATTGGGCTTATAAAGTCATACACTAAAAAACCTGGCATGCTAAGGCACGCTTTATAAATACGAGTATGTATTGGTTTGCTTACTCGTATTTGTAGTTAAGCATTTTCTGTTTTAAGCTGTGTTGTTTATTTTTAGTATTTATGCTGCCTGGTTGTAGTTTCCTGCTGTTGCTTAACGTGGTACATATGAAATCTTTGCTGCCACTCTGAATTATAGTTGCATGCTTCTGTAGTTAAATTTTTTTTCGTTTTATATCTTTTTTAATGGAGTGATAAAATTTTAGAGATTTTCCTGTGTTATTTGGGGATATACATTAGAAAACTGCAGCATATATTTAGGGGTTATTAGCAGTTATTGCAAGTGGGTAATAAATATCAAACTGCAATTAGCATATACATACATACTTTTTGCCATAAGCCTTAAAAATATATAAATGCTATAGACAGTTTTATTAATTTTTAAATGCACAAAGCCTGCCCTCCAAAGAGGTTTCCAATTTAAAGTTGAATGGTTTTATGAGTTCGTAGACGGTAATGAACTTAAAGCTGCAAAAATTATATAAGGGTATGGTTTTAAGTATTTAAGAAAATAAAAGATTTTATGTTTTGGAAAATGTTTGAGTAAGTAATGGAAATTGTAAAAATTGAAAGCTTAAAGTGAAAAACAAAAGTTATAAGTATATTTCTGAATAGAAGTGTGATTAGAACTTATACGTTTAAAAAGTTTTTGTTAAAAGCTGAATTTTCTTATAAAAAAGTTTCATCAGCCCACATTTAGCAAAATATTAATTAGACAAACATTTTACTCTATTTTATGCAAACCCGCTATTTTATGCTTTAAAATTTTATTAGACTCATAATCCTTAAACTATGTATTTGTTTTTGTGGTCTGTATTTTTCATGTTTTTCTCTACAAAGCAATATGCTGCCATTGTTTAATATAATTGAAAACATAAAATTTTTACACACTCTAAGCAAATAAATTTTCCTTTCGATGGCACTAGATGCTCTAGTGATGACCCCATCAAGATCAAGGTTAGCTGGTATACATTAGCACAAAACAACAATGATGATGATACAGATGATGTTTTCTTTCATATAATAGAATTATTTTCATTCCATGAATGTATTGACAGGCAACAAGACATGATGTCTAGCCAGAAAAACAATGAAATAGATGGCTAGTGAACGAGTTTGTCTTTATTGTTTGCATAAGGTAAAGGGTATTAAAACAACAACAACAACGTACTTAATATTTAGCCGCACAAATTCACAGTTATAGAAAACGTTATCGATAGCAAATGTTTAAGGAAAGTATAGTACACTTTTAGGCATGTTTGCCTTAATTGAAAAACTCGGAAGGAAGGCACAACATACACACAAACTGAAGTGCATCAAAATGGCTTATCTTTGGGGTTTTTGTTCAAATTGATTGTTATATTTTTAATTCTTGTTGTTGGTTTATTTGCACATTCGATTGAAGCACATTCAAGTGTGAAGTGCAAGATTTTGTTTGCCATTTATTTAAACACAAAGTTAAAATAAAAGTTTGAGCCAGAGGGAGAGATAAATGAATAATCAGTTTTAATAAATTTACCAAAAACGTTTGTAAATTTAAACTAAGAAATAAAATTTAGTTCCTTTATCTGAAACAAGTGTGCTATAATTTATTGCTGCTAATTTTATGTGCTGCGGCATTTATCACCCACTCATTTACTGGCGTTAGAATTTCATTAGTCTCTATTTTATGGTAATTAATTGGAATTATTTCAAACTGCCCTTTATCAGCATGCCCTTGTACTTATGGCCCAAACAAAATCAGTTTTCGTTGCCTAATGCGTTTGTGGTTCATGGCAAAAGCATTAATTGCATATTTTAGGGTTGTAATACCATGTAATTAAACACAGTTTTTTAGAAAAATTTTTAAACGTTAGGAGTTGGAGTTATTTTATGGAACAAATCATACTTTTCTTGGATGTTTGCCATCAGAATGTGATTTATTTTAAACGAATGGTTTGAGTTCTGGGGTTGTAAAACTGTAATAAAAAGTGCTTTAATTTAGGTGAACGCAATGATTAGAAAAAAATTAAAATTAAAAGTTTTTCTCTATAAGCGTAATGTAATTAAATTTTCAAAACTAAAATTCAGAAAGCACATATTCCTTTTCTTTTAGTTCTTTAAGGAAGTCATCTTTATCCTGAAGTAGAATACATAATTTATGTATTTGAGGAGATATGTTAACCTTAACAATCTAATCTATCAGTTTAAGTTTACATTAAATCTCTTATTCTGCTCTCACATCTCTTTCAATTATATATTGCAGGGGTGGCCAAGCTTCACAAGAGAAGAATTCCAATAATTTGTCGTGACGGGAACCAACGTTAAAATAAACTATCAAAAACATCAGTTGGTATCTAATTTTTATTTTTTTGAATACGTCTTCAAATATATACAAACATATATTTAAATTAAGCTATTATTTGCTGCTAGATGGCTAAAAAAGTGACTCACAACAAATATATTGTACCGAATATGGAAAATAAGCTGCTGCCGACTTTTCTTAAATTAGGATACTTTGATGGTGATACTAATTTCCAAAACTCATTTGCTGATTGTGTTGATTTGTGATGCATTTGAAGACTGTTATCCTTCTGAAGTTCTAATAATTTGTTTTCTCCTGGGGCACTTTCATTCAAAATATAATGAGGAATCGATAACACATCGTTAATTACGTCGATTTCGAATGGATTTACAAGAAAGTTTAGGGAACTCTTTAAATTATTTCGCATACTAATTTCTTAATTTTTGGCTTTAAAAACTCTATTAAAGAATAACAAAAGTTTTCGCATAAAACCGAAAATCTCAAGCGAGTCCAAACACAAGCGTATAAAATTACGGGAATTATCCCACTTGTAGACATTTTCGATTAAGAGCACAAGATATACACAAATATCATAATTGATTTTATTAAATCATTTTATATTAAACATTTTACATATGTATTACTTTCAATTTTAAAAAAATATGTATTATTTAGTTTTTAATTTCTTTTCGAGAGCCGATTGATTCATTCAAAGAGCCGTATGTGGCTCGCGAGCCACAATTTCGCCATGCCTGATATATAGCATTCATTTAACAAAATAAACTACAGCATATGTGTGGGCTGGTATTAAGTTGTGTAAAAAAATATTTTTTAGGGGGTGTTTTTTTTCATTGATGGGGGAGGTTATATAAAAATAATATTTTTTTTACATTTGATATTTCTAGATTGAATTTAATGACTGAAATATATATGAGTGCTATTATACAAGATTGTTATACTAAGTTTGTGTTGTGTCCTGCATATTTGTCTACTTACTTTTCAGAATTTTGTGACATAAATAAGTTGTGTAGGACAATATGATGAATTTATTCATAGTTGATATGTTTTATTCTTATATTGAATATAAAAATTATTAATGTGTGTGAAAATGTGTATAAAATGTTGGAGTCGTATTTGTTAATTTAAACATTTTAAAGAAATTTACAAATACACTCATACAGAAATATGCTGGACTTTGGCATGGAAACGCTGCTATAAATCTATTGCAAGTAGCACGTAGGAGGATTGTTTACTTTTAATGCCTTAAATGAGTTATTATGACATAAGAAATTTAGAGAAAATATTAAATTTTCTGGGTTTTATTATCTTTTCAATTAGTTAAATCAACTAAGAAGCAAAAGAATCGTTTTATTGTATTATGGGTCTAAAAATTAAATTTAAAATTTTCGATGATTTGCCTTAAGGTATGCTGTAGTTTTTAAAACTTTTGAATTTAAAATGTTATGATGTAAATTGTGAAGGAGAAATAATATTATCCTTATAATAAGAATTCTCTTAAAATGTGAAATCGTGGTCTGTTTTTTTTTTAATTTAGTTTAAATAATAAACTTTATTTTATTTTTTATTAAGCTTAAGGTCTTAAATTTTTATTTTAAATTATTTTCGATATTTCGGTACTCATTGAGTACCATCTTCAGGATATTTATTATTTGTTTGTTTTATATAAATAAATAATATATATCCTGAAGATGGTACTCAATGAGTACCGAAATATCGAAAATAATTTAAAATAAAAATTTAAGACCTTAAGCTTAATAAAAAATAAAATAAAGTTTATTAATTAAACAAAAACGGTCGAAAAAATAGAACATATATTTAGTTTAAATATTTTTTCATAACGTAAGTTTGTTTTTACTGACCTTCGTAGACTAGTAGGTAGTGTACTAGACTCGTAGTGCGAAGGTCCCAGGTTCGTATCCTGCCGCACAACTCTGGCAGTTGTGTTTGATAATTAAAGGGAGCGCACAACAAGCCTTCACTGGCTTAAGTGTATGTCGTATGACATGGGCTATCACAGCCCTCCAATCAACCTAACCTAACCTAACATAAGTTTGTTTCTAGCACTTAAAAAATATTTCAAACTCATTAACATTAAAGTTAAATAAATATATTGTAGTATATGCGTAACTGCGTTTCATTCAGCTAGTTGCTAGTTGCTAGTTTCACATATTTTCAAGACATATTTGAATACGTCACAATTCATCACTGCAATTCTAGTAAATTTTTTCAACATCTTTGTCATCAAGTTATTTTTAAAATATCATTATTTTCAAAGAATACAAGTATATACATATTTTTTTTTTTTTTTTTTTTTTTTTTTTTTTTTGGTAAAAGATGAACATGTTTTGGCTTCCACTTGATTCCCTTTTTGATTTTTATTTCCACTTTTTGTTTATTTCTAGGACTTGTTTAAAATTGGAATAATCGATTATATTGCTTTTATTGTTGTACGTTTTTGCTTAAAAATTAATTGTAATAAATTAAAGCCCAGTTCCATGAAATATCTTCCTCCGTGAATATATCTGATTATGCTAAAAAATAAAATAAACTTAAATGCAGATTTTTAGTAGACTCTGAAAATTTATTTGTTGTTTAAGTAATCAAAGGCAAAAAAATAAAACACCAGAAAAAAACTGTTGCATACCTTTAAACACAAGCGAGGAAACAAAATACTTTGCATACATTTAGATGCGTTTAACAAACGTTAGAAAAAAAGCCTTTACTGTTCATGTCACCGACAAATAAGTGTGGGAGTAAAGAGTTGAGTGCATGAATAATTGATTTCATTTCAACAACAACATTCAACATGAGCATGTACGCGCAGAGTTTGTAACTGCACAAAATGACAATGTGACATTTTGTGTCTGGCATTCATACATCAAAAAGAGTTGAAATAGTAACTCCGGGGTCTATTCATTTAAATAAGCTATAATGGTCAGAGTTGAGGTACTAAATGATACATTAAAAGGTAGCACAGTGGAGCTGGTTGACTTTGAAAAGCGACAAATAAAAAACTGCCTGCAATAGTGTTCAATAATATTAAATGTAAAAAATTAGAATTTATCGAGCAATATTACACAAAAATTTATGTACTAAAAAATAGGAAATTATATATCCCGACAAAAGTAGTATATAGATTTATTTTAATATTACTGTTTTTATGTTCCTCTGTTTTGTTTTTATACATTTACAAATAAACATGTGCTATAGAAATGTGTGCGTTGCTCCTGCTCTCTTTTTCGGCACACTCTGTTGCACTTTATTTACAAATTCTCACTAGCTGATGAAGTAGTAGAAAAGGAAGTTCGTTCTTGTTTGTTTGTTGAATTCTCAATTATCCTTATTGCCTTTATGGACATGGTTACGGCCGTATATGACCAAGCACTTGTGCTAAAAAATTCTTTACCTTGGAATAGTTGTGGATTTGCCCGTTTAATTGTGTGAAGTTGCTGTTATTGTTGTTGTTGCTGCTATTTTTATTTTAAAATTCCTTTGTCCTTTAATCCTTGACAACTGTTTGCTATTTTCAGATGCTGTTGCTGTAACCTGGGGTATCGCAGTATTCATTGTTTTCGAATTTAACATAAGAAGCCAAAAAAATTTAAGATGGAGGAATTGTTGTCATGGCTTATCAGTCATTTGGCATTCATGCGTTCGTAATTGTTGTTGTTGTCGTATATCTAGCCATACATCCACTATATTTCCCATACCTTTTTTAGCTTATACATTTCATTCATTCATTTGGTCATTCAATCGTTTGTTCATTTCTATCCATTTATACAGTTTTATGGTTGTTGTTATTATTTTTTTTAACATAAATGTATGTCTGTGTGTCCGTTTTGCTGAACAATTTTTGTGTTTGTTTTGATGCTGCTCATTTGTTGCCATGACAAAATTATTTACTTATTTTTCCTCTTACATACGAGACTTATTTTTGGTATATACAAGGTGGCGCAAAAGCAATGTCATGTGAAGTGGATGGCATTTTTGGATTTGACAACTATTTATGAAAAAAGAGCTCTTTTTTCACATTTGCATCAAAATGGCTGCCAGCTCAAATTGTGACATTACTTTTGCGCCACATGTTATCTGCATATATATATATATATATATATATATATATATATATATATATATATATATACATATATATTACAATTTCAATTTTGTTGCTGAATATTCTATGGAGAGAGATGCGTTGATTTTTCGTTCTTTTCCATATGTTAATCGCTTGTTATAATAATATCAATAAATATATCAGATTATGTAGCATAGCTGCAGGGGCATTGAAACATTTTGAAAAAAGAAGAGTATATTAAAAAATGGATGTATATATTATTATATTTGAACATTGGATAAAGAACGTAAAAAATTTTACAAAAATAAATAAATATAGATAAATAAATTTAATATAAAAATTTGTAAACTGATTAGAATACCGTGTATAAATTCATCGTTGAATTAATTAATGTATGTAAATATATGTTAATACTCAAATAAATTGTGATCGACTATTGCAGCAGAAGCAGCGGGTGCTTTTGCGAACTGTAATTATGTACCTTCAGCTATTCCTGTGAGTCAACACACTTTAAAAATATTCAGGGAAATCAAGTGATAAACAATTTTGTTAAGATTTACTTGACAATTAGATGCCTTTTTCACGAATTTCGTTGTATAGTTGTCCTTTATGGGGATGTGTTATTTTCATAAACACCACAAATCGTTGACTCATGAACAATAGGCCTTACAGTATTATAGACCTTAGGTAGGAGCTTGAGGTAAAGAAGTTTTGCTAATTATTGTTTATTTATTACATTATGAGACATGCTCGGGAAACTAAACATGTGCTAAAGAGGTAATGAAAAAAATTCAAGCTGATAATAAATATTTTCTACATATTTTTAGGAGAGCTGTATAAATATTTTAGAAATTTTGTGTATTTATAAAAAGAGGAGTGCGTCGATGCCTTAAAGCATGTTAAATTTATGTGGTAGAAGAGTTTTATGACAAAATGTGAAAGCAAGAAAAGTAAAATGAAAACATTACAAGTTTAAAAATGTGCAAATTTTAACTCTCTTACAAATTCTGTGACATGTCTGTATATTTATATATTCCGATATTTCTCCACACTTTTTTGTGGCATCATAAAGGAAATTGTACAAACAGAAACATATGCATTTAATTTGAAGCCAAAAATGCCAACTGTAACATACAGGTGTGTCACAGTAAAAATTAAAATATAGAAAAAACAAACTAAACAAATATTTGTTTTCAATTCCACTCCGAATTAGAAAATTGAAAATGATATATTGAAAATATCTAAATAATTTTTTTACATGTTCTTAGAAGAGGAAAATAAATATTTTAGCCATTTTTGCGTCAATTAGACGGCGCCTTCAGATATGCTAGGTTTTGTGCTAGAAGTATTTTATGAACAAAATAAGAAAGCTAAAGAAGCAAAATGAAAAACTTAACCAGGGCTGGGCAGTATTTGAAATACATGTATTTGAAATACGTATTTAAAATACAAATACGTATTTTGTATTTTGTATTTTAAATACATACAGATTTTTAAGTATTTTGTATTTTAAATACATATCCTGAAAGTATTTTGTATTTTAAATACATGATCAGCAAGTATTTTGTATTTTGTATTTTAAATACTGCAAACCATGTATTTTATCCGATCCACTGTTGTAGGAAAATTTCAATTTCTTTAAACCGTCAAGAACAGACAATTTATCTATAAAAGGGATAAAGATAGACTGACTTCCAATATTGGAGCATGGTAGTAGACCAGTGTCTCTAATTTGATCATTGGCACAAGTAGATGAAAAGAAATCTGCAAACAATTTACTTATTTCAGCAACCTCATCTGATTCATTTTCATTTAACTTCATTGTAGGTGAAAAGAAGTAGATTTTCTTTTTAAATTTATAAAATTGTGAAACGATTCTTCTTAAGGTTGTTTTTAATTTTGACGATATAGCTGTTATAGCAATTCTGATTTTATTTCTACCTGCAGTATTATTTTCGATTCTAGTTTGAGCAGGACTAGTACATCTATTAGATAGGTTATTAGTAGTTAATATAGTATTAACAGGTGTTCTTTCAGCGACTGTAGACAATTGAGTGGGTTGGCTCGTACGTTGAATAGAAGATACGGTACTGCCATTAACAATACATAAATACATACATGTATATCGTGAAAGTATTTTGTATTTTGTATTTGAAATACGTGCAATAAATGGAAGTATTTTGTATTTTGTATTTTAAATACATACAGATTTTTAAGTATTTTGTATTTTGTATTTTAAATACATATCCTGAAAGTATTTTGTATTTTGTATTTTAAATACATGATCAGCAAGTATTTTGTATTTTGTATTTTAAATACCGCAAACCATGTATTTTGCCCAATACTGAACTTAACGAATTAAAAAATTTTTCAACTTTCACCCTCGTACAAGTTCTGATAAACCATGACAAGACATGGCTGATTCAAAAAAAAAAAAAAAACTTGTTGGCTTTTTCTTCTGTTTTTATAAACTTATTGTCTATTGTCTTATGGGGACATTAATAATTTCTTACATTTTTTAAAAGTAATGTCTTTCATAAATATTTTCTATTTCTATTACTAATATACTTTCAAAGCAATTTAATTTAGCACAGCAGAGTCTTTTGCGAAGAAATATTTCTATGGTGCATCCGGTCTGTATCTGATTTGTTTTTTGTTGTGTTTACACAGAAATATTTATACATTAATGGTATTTGTATATTAATCTTTAATTTTACTTAATGATCTACCTAAAGTTTTGTACATTTTATGTGTCATTCCTTATTCTTGATATCGAATTTATTCTATATTTATAAACTTTTTGATATCATAATATTTTGCTAATATTCTAATATATATTTTAATATTTGTATTACTTTTCTGCTGCTTTTCGTATCCTTAAACTAAATTATATGTTGACTATACTATATAATTGAGATTCTATTTCAATACATAACGTGAGACGTTTATGAATTTACTCGTTCAAAAAGTTGACAAGATATATAACAGTCATCCTTCATGCACATATTTCATTATATATCCTCTTTAATTTTTAATAAATAACATATTTAAAGGTTATTAAATTGGAAAAAAATCAAATTTGTAATTAAGAAGGTATTACGTATTTCACAAAAAATGATTCCTAAAACTTTTCTTAAAATATATATTTTTTTTGAACGACAAGCTCGGCAGAACATATAAAGGTTATAGTTCTTACTACTCAAATTTCGCATTAAAACATGTTAATATTTTATCTGGCAGACCTACCATATACTTTATGACTTGGTTCAAATATTCAATTCATTCATCGCACAAAACTCAATATACAAATCAATAATATTTTTTGCTTTGATTCATTTTCTTTGAGTTTGTAAAAAAAAAATTCTTAAATTAAGACGCTATTTGTGGCATCTCGTAAACATCAACTATATTGACTTTATTTTCATATTATGCTTTTTGCTATTGGCAATATGGCAAAATACTGGAAAATATTTTGAAAGAGAGTCAGTTAATTAAGTTGCATGTATTCATGCAAAGAAATGTAAATTGACCCCTTGATAAAGCATCCAAGTGACTTGATGAATATCAGCAGGAAGAATAAAATAAAAAATATTCTTGTTACACCAACAATAATCCAAACTGGCACTAAAAATCAATCTTGTCTCTATAAAACATGATAAAGTGGCAAATATTTATACAAAGATGTTAAAGTACAGCCAACCCGCAACAAACAGTAGAACATTCATACTGTTCGCAGGACATCTCTCAACAATGTGCTTCAAATGAGATGTCACAATAAATTGATGAAAACAACAGTGCGACATACAGCCAACACGACATTCAAGCAGTGCAAATGAAGTTCGTGTCTAAAAGAAACTTTTATAAAAATATAAATATTTTTTCGGTGTTTGACTATAATGGAAATGACAGCTTCGATTGTCCGTTTTAAGAGTCCAATGGACATAAAATTTCTATTTTGAAATGAATCTGGTTTTTTCCTTTTAAAATCAACAAACAATATCTTCCATCCATAAATAATATAAAAAAGTAAAGTGTAGGAAGACCAACGCAACGGTGCTTTATCTACATAAAGGACACTCATAATTCCTTCATTTATTTGCCAAATAAAATGAAATGGTAGGCGTAAAAATGGCGATTGTTTATGGTCATTATTTTTAGGATATACAGGTTTTTTCAATCCTCAATGAATACGAAATAGTAATAATTTGGAAAGGATGGTCTTATTAAAATATAATCTTCTTGCCCACGTAAATGCTTACTTAAGGTCATGAACTGCTTTTAATAATATACCACTGATTGATTGGTCTTTTAGGAATGCTTAAGACATCATAGTGGCCGAATACCCGGTATGTACAACGTTGCTTCTTGTAACTTATTTATGCATCTAAATTCGCATCAGTTGAAAGAGAACGATTTAATTTTTGTTAACAATATTACAAACTATATGTCGACAAATTACCCGTTAATATGTATTTAGAAAAAAAGCTTGTCAATATTAAATATACCAACTAAGAGTAACCCGACATTAAAATATTTACTTCATTTTCTTAAAAAAAATATACAATAATAACATTACTTTGACTATAATTATATGAAATTGGTTGCATGAAACTTTATCTATTTAAAAATTTAACGTAAAGGAAAATAGTTAAAGTAACACATGTTGTAAGAAATTGTATAAAATTTCATATGCTGCCAGTTTTGCTATCCCATTTGCTTTAATATTCCTCTTAATAGCGAAAAAAAAAATTTGTTTCATTAGAGAAATGCACAGTCTTTCGAGTTTCCGGGAATGAAATAGATACCGATTGCCGGGAACAAAATTATTATATTATTTATATTAGACTCATATTATTAAATTAGACTCAAATAATCAAAATTTCCATATCATGAGATATATTCGGCTAATTTAATGTCCGAAATTCCCTCCAATGAAATATAGGTGGCCTCTTTTCTGTACGTTAAAAGATTATTTTGAATCAATCTTTTCACGAAATACATCTATTGTAAATAAAATTGTTTATATGGAAAAAGGTTTCTTATAAATAGGAAAAAACAATTTTAAAATACCCTTTTTGAATTATTGATCAGAAATAAATTTTTTCTACCAGGATTAAATCACGCCTTTTAAACAGCATTGTTTTATTATCCAAAAGGATTCAAACATTTCCCTTTTTTGTGTTCTCCTTTTAAAAATGTCCTTTCCTGACGTCACTCTTGAAGGGGAAACATTTCCACGAAGAAAACTACCCTGCTTTCCAATAAATTTATTCTTTTGCTCTCTCATTTTGCTTTCTCACAAAAATCTCTTTTCTCTGCTTTCAACTTTCTATTTTGCTCTCTTGCAAAATAACAGTCTCTCTATTATGGGAAATTTTTAATTTGCCTTTGTCATTCATACTTACGAGTGTTTAATAAAAATGGAGTAAAACTATATTTTAAAAGTTATTTAAAATGTGATTACAATTACTTTTTTTGTCGTCATCCTTAAGCTGGATTGTTACCTTGAATGGCTGGCTGGCTCACTTCAGTCACAGCAAAACCACTGTAATATAGAAAACCATACGCCATGTTTATACTCGTGGTTTTACTCTATGGTAAAACAGTACGGCATTTATATCAAGTTTATGAAATCCTATCTTGCTGGCTTTTAAGCATTGAGGCGAACGCAAGCATACCTTTGCACCATCCTCAACTATTGGTTTCACATTAACACTGTAGTGGTTGGCTGCCAGTTTAAAGGTAAAACAGGAACTAAGTAAAGGTAGTACGAGTGTGTGTGTTGTGCACCTTGGATTTTGTTATTGCTGTTGTTGTGTAAAACACCAGTTGCTTATGGTTACCTTAGTTCTCTATATATAAGAGTGCGTTTCTCTGTGTTTGCTTTTCTTCTCTGTTATGCATTCGTTTCAATATTGAATACTAGTGCGTATTTGCAGTTGTGTGTATCTCGAATATATTAGCCTGTCTTGTAGCTATTTGTTTGTTAAATGCATAATGGTTTTTCTTTAGTTTAACCTGGCTTTCGTTTCCTTCTTATGCATACATACACACATCTATATAGTACAAACAAATACTTGCATAATATGCTTAACTTGTGGATGTTGAGAGTCCGTGTGTGTGTGTGTATGAATGGTTCTCATGCAAAAATTTGTTTGGTTTTGACATTGTATTTAGTAGCTTCGAGGTGTGTTCGGACTAAGAGTTCCTGTGTGTGTTCGATATAATTTAAATATTGCTCTGCTGGATCCCTTACAGAGAAGTAGTGTATAGTTTTAGGAGCATTTTATATATTTTTAAAATTTTTATTTTGTCTCGTAAAAATTGCTTTGCTCTTTGATACAATACCTATAGCCATTGGGACTATTACAGAAAAAGAAAATGATTTAATTGCTTTAGTAAGCTCCACAGGCTATAAGTATTCAAAAATTTTAAAAATTAGTTCTTATATTGCTAATTGAGTTGGGTTTTAAAGAAAATAGAGACGTTTTTGGATTGTTTTTTTGGATTGTTGTGATCTAAGGTAAAACTATTGTTGTAGTGTATTAGGAATAGTGGAATAGTTATCCTTGTCTATAGTTTGAATTTGAAGGAATAATAATATTTTTCATATTTGATTCTTAATGTGTTTTTCGCCAATTTAATAAACAACAAAAGTTTGCTTTTCTCCACATAATAATATCGGAATAGAAACAGGCAATCTTATGCTAAACTCATTGAAAATGATCCAACTTTATACTACTTCTAGATCCTAATGATCCTGATCCAGAATTTTTTGGAAAGTTTTTTACTGGGCATTGTTGTTAATATTTATGTAACTTTTCTGATTATTATTGCTAATTCTGTATTCGGGTATTTAATGTAGATGGATTTCAATGTGATGTGTTTATCTTTGTCCTTTTATTGGGTTGATTTAATTTTTCTTTCTATTTATGACGTTTTTGGCTTGTTGATGCATATTGATAATAATAGTTTAAAATTTTTATCAAATAGGTTTGCTTCACCCACGAAAACCCTCGAAGTTTTTTTTCATAGGTATTTATACCTTGAGTGCTGGATGTGTACAAGGACTGTGTACCTCTAACTGTATAATAGACTAGATAGACTCTAAGGCAGATATTTCAATAAAGTAAATTTTTAAGCACAAGATCACAATTGTAAGTTAGACAAGTTGCTTAAGTTTGAAAAACTTAGTCCCTCTTCCAATTTATTTGGAATCAGTATAGGATTTTTGCAATCTGCATCAAGTTCTCACAAAAACGTCAGCACTATATGCAATAATGGTTAATACAAGAGCTTTTATTAATATTACTTTAATGTCATTCGAAATATATGATGACGAATACCATAAGTTTTGAAGAATATTTCGTATGTTCCTATAATAGAGTTACTATTATGATCCTTGCAACTAAGTTTGACATAAAGATTTTTTAATATTAACATATTTTACAATTTCATTTTGCACATAAATTTCAGATAAGGTAATATTAGGGTGTCCTCTAACGTGAATCGGATATATGATTCTAAAACTTGTATTTTAAATTTAATCAGAATAGTGTAGTCGAAAAAGAAGATTTTTTTTAATCGACCGATTTTCGTCACATACCGGACTATTTTCATATAGATTTTAAATTCACAATATTTCTACTTCTATTACCTTAAAAATAATGTTTCATTGTGGAAGTGGCCAAATATATATATATATATATATATATATATATATATATATATATATATATATATATATATATATATATATATATATATATATATATATAATGAAAAAAAATAACTTTTTATAGACACTGTTCAATTTAATTGCGCCACATGTAAAGTGTGATATAGAATTAGACTAAGAACACCTTATCGGTTATATTGTCTACTATCTAGCATGTAAAAATTCAGTAATTGCTTCGAAAGCAATAGATGTCGGGGGGAATAGTTATTTTTTCAGTCCTATGGTACAGCACGTTTTCATTAATAGCGTCGATATTCTGCAACTTCTGCAAAAAAAAAAAAATAGATTCACAACATGAAAGTAACCAACTCTACGGTGGGAAACAAGTGTTTTTATTTGGAAGTATTGATTAATCTTGTTACTTTACGAAAATTCATGTCATTGATATATTATTTCAAAACTGCTTATAGAGTTTTTTAACACGTTATTTTTATCGAGTTATTTTTCCTTTTTTCTACAAATAATTTGTTAAAATTACCCTCTAAAATAGTAAAATAATTAACATTTTCAATAACAAAAACAAATACATAGTTTTAAATAAAAATTCAAATTCTCAAGTTGACAGAAAAAAAATTTTTTTATTGCAATTAATATTTCATCAAGTACTTGCAAATGACACCCATTCCTTCTTATGACAATGACAAACCCATTTTATTATAAAACGAAGAAAATATTTTTGCTCTCCCCTTTCCATTCCTCTCGTTTTAGAGTATATACCATAAAAGCTAAAAATAATTAGTACGTATTTGTTTATAATTATAGTTTTAACAGAATTAATATAAAACCCCCTTCAGTTGAGTTTTCTTTAATTCTAAAAAAAGAAATCATTTTTCGTTCCTTTATGATTCAAACGCTTTAATTAGATTAGTGTTCATACCAGTTTATTTTTTCCTTATCCCTTCGTTGTTTATGTTTTATTATCTATAATATCAAATCTTAATGCAATAGTGTAAATGGGACGTGTCATTGCAAATATTTGCATAGAATATCAAGAAAAATAAATCTCCGGTTACAAATGCTCATGCAGCCCATCAACTAACAACGCAACAACCACCACTGCAGCAACAATTGCTAAAACCAACATTTATTTTGCTACTTAAAATGCAAAATAAATGCGTTTAGGAAATAAAGTGTAAGAGCTTTGGACTAAAGAAAAATGTAAGCGAAAGCTTCACAGATTTAGACGTGATAACAAAAGTAAAGGGTGTTTTAACTGGAAAGGAAAACTGTAGATGTATTTTTTAACGTCCTTATTTTGCAAGTTCAATGTTGGTTTATTTAAGATGTTCTTTTTGGTGAAAAGTTCCACTAAGCGAGTGTTTAAATTTTCTTGAAAAAAATTTTTTGGAAATTATGTGCGCGAATGCTAACGTTTCATAACTTTCAAAAATTTTGGTCTTTTAGTCAAGTCTGAAAATTTCTTTCAAGGCGGTCTTAGAGATTCAAATTTAAAAACATGAAAATCGCTTCGAATGCCGCACGTTTTTGTTGAAAAGTTATCGAACTCCAAATATTATTGTCGAATCTGTTTTTTAATTTTTCTCTTTGTAAATTTATTTTGCTTTAAATGAACTAAAAATAAATAAATAATAATAAAAATATATTAACTTTAAAATGTCTCTTCCAAAAAAATTACTTGTTAGATAATTAATGTTCTTGTAAATTTACACATGATGCTCTATTTAATAGACAACAATTAATTCAAAACAATCATCTGATGTTAGATTCGAAACCAAATAAATTATATTAAAATATAAATTGTATTCATAATAAATAAATCTTAGCAAGACGTTACTAAAATCTTCTCTACACTCCATGTGTTGGAATCAGACATTAATACTGGTGTCTGTGGTAACTGGACACTATATCTTTGATATGCAGTGATAGATATTTTACTTGGGTAATGACTCACGTTATTTCACTATAAATTGTTGTTTCTTTTAACAGAAAAAAGTTCTTGCGTACAGGCTACAAATTATACTTTGCCATTTTTTTTAATCACAATTAAAAAAAAAAAGATGTGTCGGAGGTATCCACAATCTTACGGAAAGTTTTTAAAAGTGAAAGACGATGACAAGAACTCCCATGCGATTTTCTTAAATCTAGATATACTCCATCTCTTTTTTTTTAAATTTGTTCAAAAATATTAATTGTTGCATTGTTCAAAAATTGAACAAAATATTTTAAAATCTTTTTTCTCACCAAACGTCATTATTTTTTAATTATTTAATTTTATAATTTGGTGAAAAAGATGATCTTGGCAGTCCAATCTGTCCAAGTAAAATATGATGGTGCCAAAGGTAGTAATGAAAACAATTTATCCGTTTAATATATTTCCAAACATCTTTCTCAACCGTTTAATATCTATTTTATTTGAACTTAAAGCTGAACAAAAATATTTATTGGTTTATAAGTAAATTTATTTGTAATTAGATTTATTTGAAGTTTCAAACATTCCTTTAAAAGAAAAGCGAAAATAATTTTTGTTTTGAAATTTTATTACAGGAGAACAACTTGATTATTTATTTCAATTCTTTGCATCACCCTTTATTTTTATATGATTGCGTTTTCAGCTGTTTTTTGCACAAATAATAATTTTCATTCTTTCCTTTTGCTTCCACAACTATTTATAAATGTGAGATTTTAATCATTTAATTTCACGTTTCGCACTTTATTTTTGAACAGCGTTATTTAAGGGTGCTTTAGTAATTTATAACTCTACCTTTGAACTTCCCTTAAGTTTTTTTGCGTGGTATTTATGCATGAGTTTCATTTGCCCATTATAAAATATTATTATGCATTGTTTTAGTAAGAGTTTTGCATAAAAGTATAAAGATATTGGAGTGATTGGAGTTGTTAAGATGTAGATTTCAAAGTTGATTTATAATAAAAAACAAACTGCATTCGATGTTTGAAATTGCCATGTTAATTACAATTGTACAATGCCCATGGGATATAGAAGTGGTAGCATAAAGGATTAAGCTACAGAACGTAGAAGGAGAGTTTGAAAAAGCAAAAATTATAATTTGTTACATTTGTGGTTTTCCTTAAAACCAGGCTTATTTAAAAAAGCTTTCATAAAACATATTTGTAATATATCAAAAACATTTCAGATTTTCCTTTAAAAATTTTAAAATTTATAGCCAAATATTTGATGTCTAGGGAATGATTGAGAATTTATTAAACAATTTGAATTTAATTATAATTTTTCTTCTTAACAGTATTTTGTTGTTAAAAAAAATCCATTCCGGAATAAATACCCAGACAATGAAAATTCTTGTGTTGCAAAATTTAATAAAAACTAAAATAAAATCCAATTGATAAGGATAAAAATCCTATGTAAATAATCATCAATTCTTATGAATTGTGCTGATGGCAAAGAGATATTTATTGTAGCGTATGAATAAATAAATAAAAAAATATAAAACAGAAAATCCAACAAATTTCTCGATGGTTCAAAAAACAGAAAATGAAATAAAAAACAAGATAAAATAAAGGAAACAGCCAAACAGCAATCATTTATTAAAAAAAGGAACCCACACCAAACCATAATGAGCCTGATGAAGGATGTTGTGTCTTGAAAGCCAACATTAAGAAAGAAACTGTAAATTGAAATAAGGAATAAAAAAAAAAACAATGTCAACGGTAATCAAAGTAAATAAACTGTAAATACTGGATAAGATAAAACAGATACATACGTTTTCATTTAAAACACCGAAATGGCGAAAAAAATCTGTGTGTAAGATGACAAGAAGTCCTTCTATAAAAGTGTATTTTTAAATTCAATTTAAAGGGTGGGTAAGTCTGCATTTAAGTCGCTTAAACTTAAAATCATTACGACAAATGTCAGTTAATCATAGATAAATGAAAATGAAAAGAATATAAAACAAAATATATGTGTTTGCAAGCAACTAAAAAATGCAATGCATTTAACACACGAAAAGGACGAAAAATAAAGATCAAAGACAAAATGACAGCAAGAAAAATAAACACCAGGATTAAGTAACAAAATTAATGATTTCGCTCAAATGTGCCATGGAACTTTGGTAGGAGGCTTATATTAAAAACAAAGTTTATCAACCAAGAGTTTTAGGCTCTTTAGCTACAAGGGAGGATAGAAGGCTTGTGGAGTTTTAAAGGAGTTGTTATATAATTTAAAATTACAAATTTATGAATAATTTGTACCCAAGTTTTTTTTTAAGAATAGAAAAGAATGGAATTTGTTGAAAATTTAAAATTTTATAACAAATTCTTCACAGAGCTGGGTAGATGCAATTACATTACAATTACATTCCTTAGTAATTGTAATTAGTAATCGATTCCTTCCGTCCACAGGGAAGGAATTGATTACTTTTTCAATTCCTTAGGAAGCATTAAATTATAATTTTGGAAAACATTTTTACTACCCATATAAAATATGTATAATTTTTTTAAATAAATTTTCAGTAGTAAAAGTAATAAAAACATTTTTTCCTAATATAACTGATATATTTATATGTATATGATAAAAATTTAATGATACAAATGAAAATTCCTTATTCAGGCAATTTCTAATAATATTTCTAAGAAAGATATGAAACAATTTTAGCTTGACATAATTTTGTATATATTCAGTTATGAAAAAAAATGACCAAATTGACGCAATTACTTAAGATATTAAATTTTCAGCGACTATATTATATGATCAGAATAGCCATATTCTTCCCATTTGAAAATTATGAATAAAAAAAAAAAACATTTGTAGTGACATGTTATGGCGCTAAAATGAATTTATTATATAAAATAACTTATGTTCTTATGTTAGATATTTAGATACAAATCTAACGCTAATATTTTTGAAATATCGAATGAATTTTTTTATTGCACATATGATTCGTCAAGATTTCTTAAGTATTTCAACTGTTGGTCATACCATAAGACATTGCGATTAATAAGGATTTTCAGCAGATTTACCTCTTCTAGAAATAGCAATTTAGTGCCTTCGTACACTATTAAGTGTTGCATTAATCTAAAAAAAACAGTCGAAGGTTCACAGGTTTTATTTATACCAAAGACAGGCGGGCTTCACTGTTTGTTAAAAAAAGCATAACATAAAATTTTTCTTACCCTTTCA
This sequence comes from Germaria angustata, assembly GCA_963681545.1. Lineage (NCBI taxonomy): Eukaryota > Metazoa > Arthropoda > Insecta > Diptera > Tachinidae > Germaria > Germaria angustata. Next base: position 92,476,070 of record OY812999.1, on the reverse strand, counting down.
AATTGTAAGGAAGGGGAAAGCAATTTTTAATCTCATATTACGAAAAAAGGTTACCTGTACACTTACATATTTTTGAAATTTTATATATAATATTAATGTCTTTTATTATGTAAGATTTGCTGTATTAAACTTACAAAACAAATTTTAGAATTTTTAATAATTAATTATGATAAGCATCATACCTACCGTGTGTTTAAAATAAAATAAACTGCCACATAAAGTTCATGAAACCAACCACCCACATCAGATGTGCTTATGGCATGTATTCAACTTGAGGCAATTTTTACAATTAGCTTACTCTATCTCTCTCATTCTTTTTCCTTACGCCCTCACTAATACTAATGTACTTTACTTGATATGTTTGGAAACATGTCAAATATAAACAACGATAAGCAGAGTTTTCGCTAAATAACTCCTAAATAGAATACAGCATCTCCATTCTTTTAAACATTTTATAATATTTCAACTGTATCCTTAGAAATCCTGTTGCAGAACGTTAAAATATGCTATGATTTTAATATTTACAATGGCTTCTTTCAATGCCTTAAATTTAGTTTTAACTCCTTCTTGTGCATTAAAACTTAAATATGATCTTTGCACTAAATATTGTGCGACCTCAGGCGTTGAAGCATTAAATCTGTTTAAAAGTAGAAAAACTAAAAAAAAAAATAATGTAGAATCTATATTACAAATCTGATTATGAAGCTATTAAAATATGAGAATTTTCAAGAATTACACAATTCATTTCAGTGCTTAAATCCATTTACTCAAGCTTAGATGTCTATGAAAATGTAATATAAATGCATGACTGTAGGAATATGGTTCATATGAAAGTGATTCAAAAAAATGAAAATTCATTTATAATTATTTAAATGAACTGTGCAACAAATAATTCTTATGCCTCTGTAATACACGTGTAATTCACGTAATTTAACAGAAGCGTAGTAGGAGATATAAGATATTTGGAAGCTAGAAAAAGATTAGACATGCAGTTTTTAAGGCAAAAATTACTTTTAGAATGTGAGTTTTTAAGGAAAAAAAATTTTAAAAATTACCTAAAAAAATCTTTAAAAAAGTTTGTTGAAAATAATACTTTAAAAAAGTACCTCTGAAAGATAGATCGTATAAAGACTCTGTCTTTATAAATGGACGCCTGTGGAAAGAAATATCTATATAAAAAAATACCTTTTGAAAAAAGAAACCTTTTAAAAAATTTTCCGTTATGAAAAAATTTCTTTTGATAAAATATTTTGTTTGTTTTGAAAGGAAACCTGCTTTAAATAGTCTCTTTAAAGAAAATGTCTCCTTGAAAGGGAAACGTAATTTAACAGAAAATCTAATTTTTTGAAAAGAGATTCATTTGATCAGAATACCTTTTGAAAAATAATAACTTTTTTATGACAAGAAGTTAATTTACAAAAAGTACAAACTGAAAAACTACCTTGCTTTGAAAAGAAGAACATTATTTTTTATATTTTTTAAAAAGTAGCTTTTAAAAATATTCCTTCAAAAGGAGTGCGGCTTACAAACAGTTTGAAAGAAGTAAGAGTGCATTTAAAAAAATTCTAAAAAAAGTTATATACAAAGAATTTGTTTTAAAGTACCCTTTGAAAAAAAGGATCTGTTATAAGTAGTGTCCTTGAGGAAAAATTCTTGGAAATATTTCTTTTTAAATAGTATCTTTAAAAAATACATCTTAGAAATATTAATAAAGTGCTTATAAAACACATTTTGAAAAAAATTAAAAAGGAATAATTTCAAGGACATACGTTTTGTGAGAAAAAATGTTTTATTCTCGTCTGGGTCGCCCGCAACTACCTTGTTCGTAATACATATAGTGCTGCTATTCCACAGTATCTTCTAGGAAATTTTTGCCCAGCTTTACAACTTGATTTCAGTCCTGCAACCTCAAAAGTCTTCGCATTGACCAGGCTCGCTGTCTGCAACGCTGTGGTCCTCATCGCCATGCTGTTAACACTATCATTGGGTGTGCCAGCATCCAGAAGCAATGGACTCTACTGCATACCGTGCTATAGTTAATCGTATTTCGGCATATCCAAAATGTTCCTTAAAATAAACCATGTCAAACACTATTTCCTTAATTCCCATTTGGCAGCCCGTAAAAATGTTGACTTCCTTATGCCTAAAGTCATTATTGAGCCATCTCACGTACGAGTACTCTGTAATTGCAAGGGCTTCTGCCTGAAGTAAATTTTGTTCCCAGGCTCTTGTGTAAAGGAATCTTAGAACCGTGTGTGAAGCAACATGTTACTGCAGGTACTTGCTCTAGAGTATGGTGGATCCATGAGTATTTTTCCATTATAAGTGCCTCACAGTTAGTTTCAACACTCTACACAGGTGCTGAGTCCGACATATCCGACGTTTGCCCAAACTCGTTCAGAGTTTCTAATAAGTCCCGATGACCAAATATTTAATCGCGTTCAATAGATTCAGCCATTTTTTAGACATTTCGTTACGAGAGCTGCTTCATATCTTATAAGGATATTTATAGAATAGAAATATTGGAAAAAAAACTCTAGTGCCCTGGTGAAGGTGGTTTTTATAGCACCACTTATGCCAAGACTGAATATGTGCTGAACTCCTACTAATTTCTTAGTATTACCCTTCCTCTCCATTGACCTTCACAAGTACTACTGATGCGTAGGATTGTGTTGGTCTAATTACAGTTCTACTTTAAAGGAAATACTTTCTTTTTGCCCATTATTTTTCAAAAAAAAATTCATTTATAAAAAATAATTATTTATCATACTTCCTTTAATATGGTAAATGCCTCAAAAAAAGCTGCATTAATTAGAAAAAGGAGGATATATCGCACAAAACAATATTTTATCAGTGAAATCTAATTTCCCACTTTTCTCTTAGCCTGTGTGTATGCTTTGCTATTAAATACTTTAAGACGCGTTAGACTTTCTTGTTGTGGTTTGGAGTGTCGTTGGGTTTTGTATTTATGATGAATGACTCTACATGTGTAGGTGTTTATTAGCCTCATGTGATTTTTGTGTGCTTGTATGTATGTGTGTTCTTTTTACATGTGTGTGTATGCTTAAGCTTATATCTGTTCTGTACATCTTAGTGGCTTAGATTCACAAGTGGCTTTTGTAAAGCTCCTTAAAATTTTCTATGAAAAATTATTTTTTGTACAAGCTGCAAATAGACAAATATATGTATTTACAAGTTTTTTTTGTGTAATGTAGAGTTCCTTATAAACTTTTGTTTATTTTCGAGTGGAAAAAATATCTTGTGTTTGTTTTTGTCAACATTTTCCTTGAGGTTATTTTGTTTTGCAAAAACTACTAGACTTTGTGGGAGTGTATATGTGGCACTGTTTTAACAAATATGGCTTAAGTTATGAAAGTGCTTATAAATTTATAATGATTTAGTCATTTATCATAAATATTACAAGTATTAAGGTTGTATTTTGCTTTTAAATTCATAATCTTATTGTCGTTTATTATTAATATTTATTTTGCTTTTTGGGTATCTACTTCTTTTAATATTAATGACATGTAAAAGGATTAAATATTATTAAGATAAATTGTTGCAAGTAAAGATACTATGAGTGTGCATAAAGTATTATAATTAAGGCAGAAATTCAAAAGGGAAAATTTGAAAGGATTTAAAGTTGTGAAAAATTAGAAAGTATATTATATAATTGACATATAATAATGTGACTACAAGGATGGGACTTTAATTGAAGGCATCAAAGTTGCAGATATGTGATTTAAGCAAGACAATGCTACAAAATGTGCACTGTATTTACTTTCTGGAGGAAAACCTTACTTAAGGATTCGTTAAGTCACATCGCTAAATAAGCAATTTATAACAAAATAACATTTGACAACCTGCTATAGATGCGTTATTGCATTGCAGAAATTGAGGTTAATTTTTTTAAATATTATTTCATTAAAGTTATAGCTACCAAGCATCCGAAACCAACTTAAAGTATTTGTTGTTTTAATTTGTTTAATATAATAATCAAGCTTGAGGTGTTATTTTTTGTTAAATAATTTTATTCAAAAACTGTCGATATTTCGATATTCATTGAGTATCATCTTCAGGACAATTCTCTTTTTTTTTAAATAATAATAATAATAATAATAATAATAATTAATAATAGTTCGATTTTTTAAACACAAAATGAATATTGAGAAACAAGATTCTGCAAATTTTTTGCAAATATTTCATCAAAACACATATTTTTAAAAGATTTTTAACGAATGCTCAAAGTTTTGCTTTATGGCGTTAGTAAATAAATTCGCCCTTAAAACTGAACATTTTCCATATACGAGTAGATATAACTTGTGATCCGGAAATTGTTAAAACTCGGATTCTTTGCAGTGATATTAATATACGCTTGTCATTGCAAGGTGTTCTCTTTTTTGGATCTTTTTCACTGAATTCATTTTTAGTATGATATGAAAATATAACAATTTTTCCGACGTACTTCAAATGTGAGTCGTTACAGGGTATATTATACATTGTAATGTATGTATGTATATGAAAAGGTTAAACGTTTGCTAGTTTATTTTTGCAGCTTATTTTTATTTATTTGAAAATAATATACAATTTCAATTGAGGAAAAACTCTTTTCTCATGTAAATTTGATGAACTAATTATTTTGTTTAAAAATAATCAAAACCTTGATTCCTAAGAAGTCAAAAAAATTCGCTAACGATTATATTAGAATTCATTCCTCATTACTTTTCTTTCACTTTTGATCTTCTGTTGAAGCGTATGATTAATATCAAATTATTCGAAAATATCACTCATACGTCTCCTCTCTTTTTATATTAGAATCATGGGACTGCTTTAATTTTAACCATTAATTCTTTTCATGCAGTAGCAATTACAATTTAAAAGAAATTTATTTTTAATTTATGCGATTTTGTTATTTCTAAGCAATTGAGTGTATTCATGTTAAGTCTGGAAATGAAAGAAATTTATAACTAAATCAACGCGCTTCAATGTTAAATCTAGATAGAAAAAGTCTTAGAAAAAATATTTATGTGTTTGAAAAGCATTTCTTCTATTGTTTTAATTTTCCACTACATTAAATTGTTAACAGAAAAATATACAATTACTTAAACAAACTGCTCATAAAGAGGTTGCCTGATAAGGACGGGAAAAGCAGAATGCAGCTGTCATGTTGTGTGTGGTATCCAAATCTAATAAAAAATGCACAATTTAATATTAAAGGTATGATGTAATCTATACATGAAAACACATTTGTCTCTTTTGTGTGTTAAATAAGAATTTCGTCAACGTCTTTTCACAATTTGCTTTGGTCTATTTTAAGCTCAGTTCAATCTTATTGGAAGACTCTTTGTTAGTTTAAGGATATTAGATTGAAAATGAATTTTGTATAAAATTTTTATGGACAAATATAAAAAGCAGAGCACAAACTTTTTGAATGAAATCCTGCACCAAAATATTTTTCCAAGGAAAATTTTATAGCAAATCCATTTTGCGATGGTCACTTTTTAAGGACTTGTTGTATTGCCTAGCACGAAAAAGTGATTTTCACCTCAATAATGGTCAATGTTATAAAATTAAGTCAACTGCAAGTAAACATTTATGACTATAATTTAAGGTAATGTCAAATAAAATCAGTATACTACTTTTTGATTTCTAAAAAATAAAAGTGTCTACTTGTCTATATCGATTAGTTGAGAAATCCCCAGAGACATTTATAACCAAACATACTCAAGAATTTATCTCACTTACTAACATTTACGTACATTTCCTATATTCGTTGTAGTTGCTCTACAGCTTCAATCCAATTTCAAATGCATGTCATGACCCAGGTAATATAATGTCGATTTTAATATCCTGCTGAGAGTTGTATATTGAACTTAGTAAAAAATATATATCCATGTTTGCGTGACAGAGTGATTTTGTACTAGTTTGGTTCATGTGGATGCATTCAACTCTAATGTTGCTGCTTCTAATATTACAATTGATTGGCCAACATCATGTTCCAGTTTCAAACTCCAATCATGCTTGTATGCATGTACTCTTAAATATTTAACACAAACATGCACATTTAATGTGTCCTTACGAACGTGTCAATATTAAATTGGTATTTAGTGTTCGTTGATTTTAAACTAGCATGTTTATGTATGTGTGTTTGACTGTACCCTCAGATATATTGGCACTATTATTTGAGGAGTTAATGGGTTATAAATATAATCAGTAGATAGTTAATAAGTCTTATTTAAATGCATGGATTTAAAAATTGGATTTAATGGTTTTAGAAATGTTGCATAAAAGTGTTTACAAAATATTTTTGGGGTTGCAATAAGTCCTCAATGGTGCAAAAATAGTGAAAAACTAGATTGTGTTTTTATCGATACGACTATAAATGTCTATTTGATAGAGATAAGAAATCCTTTAAATCGTATTTGATAGATCAAGTAACTGGAACCTACAACAATTTAAATTGTGCAGCACCTGTCAACATTTTTAATGAAACTCCTGAGCTTCAGCCAAGTAAGATAAATAATGACATGTTGCAATAATATATTAGGTGCAAGTAGCTCAATTTGCAAATAGAGTTATAGGTCCATTTTAAGTCCATATTTGGTTTTTCGATCATTAAGAAGCTTTTCTGCATATTATCCTTATAACATTCTGTATATATTTACCCCTTCTGTTTATTTTAATAAAATGTCAAGTCATTTAAAAAGTCTTTTAAGTACTTTCTGCAATAGGTTTGTCAAAAAAATACAAGTAACTTCATTATTGTCCATTAAATAAGACCTGCATACTTACCGTGTTTATTTTCATGAAATCTTAATTAAATCGAGCTTATTTATGGGCAAGTACAAGGTGACCTTTCATTTGTAAATATAGGCCACTGCCAGACACCACGTAGTTTCGTACATTATCAAGTACTGCGTTAATATTTTTAATCCAGAAATCCTGAGAATATTTTGTAGAATTTCAATGTAAAATCTTTGAAATAATACAGTTGAATACTGCCTTGTAGTCAATGAACTTGGCACCTGTAAGAGGCCATGTGAATTATACACAAAGGAAATGGGCTGATAATTTAACTGACAGTGAACATAACTCAGTTTTATAGGACCAGAACCATTATTTATTATATCACGGGAAGAAGAATACTAGTTCCCAAGGTAAGATGGACTTTGCTGGCTATCAGAAAACCCTTTCTATCAAAAAAAGTGATAAGTCTGATATATATAGCAGGACATAGGCAAGGATCTCTTATATATTTTGACATATTTAACTACAAAGAGTTTTCGTGGATGGTTTATATTCTGTACAAGGGATTTGTGAAAAACTAATCTTTTTATTACCACACAGTGTCCTAAATTTAAATCAAGCTTTTTTTTTAATTTACTTAATTTTCCATGTGATGTTTTTTATAAAGAATTTTTTATCGAGAGCTATAAAATCTCTGTAAAATTTTGAGTTTCTTATCATTTAAGCAAATTAAGTTTTAAGAATTTCCTTAAGAGCAGTGGCCTGCGTAAAACATCAAAAAGCCGTTGTTTGCAAATTTGCCTTAAGGTTTTTTAACTACTGCGTCAGACTTTATCTGAAAGCATATTTTTAGAACAAAGGAAATCTTTTGCTGCTTGAAGGGTGTACGTGTAATAGAAAATCTTAAGATATTAATTTCTTTTTAGCAGTTTTCCTTTTAGAAAATCTTTTTTTCCTTAACAGTTGTTCATGAATATGTGTTAATTAATTACTTTTACATAAAAACTGCCAGCCTGTATAAACAGCTAAAAGATGCAGCGTTTAATTAAAGTTTATTGAAAAAGCGAGAAAAAAATAGTTTTTAAGGTTTAAGCAAACAAAGTGTTAATGCTTTTATTAAGTCCTTAGAAAAAGTTGTTTTTATTTGCTTTTGTTAAAAGGATGATTTTTAAATTTTATTTTACTCCTTATAAGAACATTCTTTCTATGCATTTGTTATACCTGCTGTCATTTGTAGAAAATAGAAAAAAGCGGGTATTTTTATTTTTTATTCCTGCCTCATCTTTTTCCTCTCTCTGTCACACTTACACTTGCCTAATTTTCTATTTGAGCTGATTTTACAATTAGCTTTAGCAACGCATTAGTGTTACACATTTCTACGTGACTTGCAATTTCATTTACGTCTTCTCTATTGTTTTTTTCCGTATTTATTTGTAAAGTTGTTTGCTTTATAAAAGCTTTATTGTCTCGTCACTACTGCTCATGCTGTTGTTTGCTTGTGTTTGCTTGAAAATAGTAAAACTATTCTTATGACAATGATGTTGCATTAAGTCTTTGCTGAAACTTATAGTTCTTTCTATTTGATTCTTTTTCATATAATTCTACACCTTCATAAACGTGTTTTGAAAACAAAAGATGATAAAATAAAAGAATGCATGCACAGACGTGCTTACAAGGAAGTCATGCTTAATGTTTGAGATTATTTTTACTAACGTTTAGAGCTTGTTAATATTGATTTGCCATGATAATTAAAGACGCAATCACACATGCATTTAGTACAATTAATTATTTTTTTTGTAATAAGAAATTGTTATATTTTTCAGATAAAAAATGGTAAATTAAACTTTAAATATCGGAATAAAGCACTTTAGCAAAAAGTGGAAAATTTGCTGAGTACTTTGATTTCTTAAAAACGAACCTCTCTTGAGAAACATTAAAGATGTATTGCAAAACCCTTTTTTGATGTAGAACGTATTAAGTCCAATATCATTTATAGTTTTTTTTACATTTAAAAATTTTGTTATTTCCAGTAACATAAAACGGAAAACATAAAACTTGTATTAAGCTGAAACCTAGATCTTTAAAATTGTGATATTTACCAGTTCTGCTATTGCAAGAATTTTTTGTTTGGATAGAATCGTAATATTTGACGCAAATTTAGTTCGTGGAATTGAGATTGATTTTTTTATAGACTACCAATGGGTACTTCCAATATATATTTATTTTAATTGATATTGATAGTTGTTATTGAATTAAATTGGTTTAGTTATAATAAATTTCAATCAAAGAAAAACACATGGATAGAAAGAAATTATTTTATAGTTTAAACTAATAAGAAAATTCAGTTCCAAGTTGGATGCATTACACTGACAATCATTATTCTCTTTTAAAATGAACTGCTTATCGCTTAATATTAAGAAGCACTAAAAAAAATCTATGTATTTGAAAATTTATATAAATAATATTTTCATTATTATGAGTTGAAAGAATTTAATGTTATAGGGTTATTTTTTTTTATCATATTTTTAAAAGGCATTTAAATATTTCATTAAGCTTAGGCTTTAGTAATTATAAAGAATCGTTATGAAAAAGATTTATAAAAAATTACGAAAAATATTTCGTCGATTTCATGTAAACATTCCACAGTCTTTAAATAAATTAAAAAAAAATTTTATGATTTTGTTACGAGAATGCTTACACTAATTATTAAGAACGTAGTCCTCTAATGACTTACAAATATGGATGAAGAAGTCACAAATCATGATTTGGAAAATGATTTAAAAATGTTCAAAAATATTTCAGTGGATTAATTCCAGGTTAAGTATTACATAATTAGTACTGGTAGGAGCGCGCACTTCCACCACAACCTGAATATATGTATATTGCCACTGAATACGCTTCTAGACCAAGGTAAGATAAAACTGACATTTTGCTTTAATAGATTTCTTAGGAACTTGGGTTGGTAATTTATTTTTGGTATCAGATATCTTTTTAATTTTTTAGCAGTTCCCAATGCCATAGGGTAAATCTTAGTTTTCTAGTGAAAGACATATAAAAATAAATTATTTCTTTAAAGAACTGACGCCGAAGTGACACATAAGTATTGTAAAATTATTTGTAAGCATGATTTAATGAAAAAATCAGCAGAAATTTACATTTACTGGCTTAAGTTTTGGCCTTGCAATTGAGTTTTGCCTTAAATAAAACTTTTTCTCAATAGATTCCACCTTATAGGATCCTCCGTGCAAAACAGGAAAAAGGAAAAAAAAATGATTCTGGGTAGTTGAAAGGTATTAAAAATAATAAAATTTAATATGTAAAATGTGTTCAAATATAAAAAGTCAATGTTTTAGTTATCCTCTTCAAAATAGTTCCCTTGTGCCGACGCTACTTACACTCCTAAAGGCATTTCCGGTCAAGCATTTTTTTATAAACCCAAAATTTTTTTCAGCGACGCAGTATTTGTCAACTCAATAGTTGAAAATATATGTCACATTATTGCTCTCTTCAACTTTTTTTTAGTATATCTTTATAGTTTTTGATTGATAATTACCCTTATGGGTAAAACAGGGATGATGCTTTTGCGTTGGCTCTTTTGGGCGGTTGGTTTCGGAAATGATTACAATGAAATATGTGTAGTACTTAAAATAATCTAAAATAATTTGTTGATTTGAGCCTTCTGAGATGTCAAGTTGATTAATAACTTTTCTTTTGGTGGTTTAAAGATTCTTTTAGGCCATTTTCTGCACTTCTTCGAAATTTTCATCAGTAATCGACATGCAGGACCGTCAATATCAAGGTTCATTTTCAAAATTTTTTCTACCACTTACTTAATTATGTTTTATCCTGAGTAGATAAGCCGTATACTATTACTAACATCTAAATTGTTTTGGAGCTCTCAGTTTAATTTTTTTACAATATTTTATCCAAATTATTTGACCCATTTCTTTGGTCAGCACAATGAGCAAACAAACCAAACACTTCTAAGCTTCATTCCTCTAACAAACAAATAATTAATATTATAAAATTAAAGTTGTCAATATATGTATGGGATGAAGTACCAAAAAATTTTACTTTGTCTCTAATTTTATCACAAAATTTGTTAATTTAATTGTAAAATTACCCCGACGAAGCCACATGCAGCAGTGACGAAATATTGGAAGTAAATATAAGAAAATTACTTATATTACATTTAAACAAATCCTACATGATTGGAACATTAATAAAAATTTAAAATGGGTGCGAAAATTCCAATATTAAACACCTTCTGTAACTCTTAAAGACTTGATAGCAAAATTCCGAGTAGTCCATAACTGCAAGATTGAAAACATTTTTAAGCTTTTAAAGAACTTTATACCATAAATAAATATTTAACTTGGATGCAGGACATATACAATAAAAACGAAAACATTAGCTCTTCGTAACTGATACTTTTACGTGGAATATGCCACAACTAACTATGATTCAATACTATCGTACAATCTTAAATTCATTGCGTCATTATTGTTACAAGCTGAACTAAGTTTTTTTTATTAAAAAAACATTTAATTGACAATGATTTGGCAAAAAAGTATAAAAAGGCAGGTGATTACCATGACTCCTTAGAAACAGATTAAAGGTATGCGAAAGCAAATGACAGTAGCACCGATAAAGTTTCAACTATTTTTTCATTGCTAGACAAGTCAAAGTATAAAAGTAATTAAAAAGTAAACTTTCTTAAAGTAATAAATCAAAGAAATGTATGTATGTATGTATCTCTTTACATACTTTTACGCCATGACAAAACAAAGTTAAATTCCAAATGCATTTAAAGAAGTTCTCTTTATCAATTCACTTTTCGTGCTGTTTTTCAATTGAAAACGTTTATTTATTGGTCTTATTTAAACGAAAACGTCGAAAGGATAAGTTTAAACTAGTTGGTGCTGATTGCTGTTGCAACAGCTACAAGAAGTTCTTAATATTGCTACCTTTTTTGCATTTGTTGCTATTGTAGTAATAATGCAACAATACAAAGTTTAGGAAAATTTGCACAACTGTTAAAACAGCAATCTGAAGTTAAAGTTTACAACTCAAGATATACAATTGCTGATTAGACAGCACAAGTATTCCTTATTTATTAAAAGCAATCAGTTTATTATTTGTTTGTAAATTGTTACAGGATGTTGTATAAAAGGAAGAAAAAAATATCATAAAATCTCTGTATAATTTTTTAATTAAAAATTTTACGTTAATTTGTTGAAGAAGAAAGTATTATAAAAAATATATGTTTATTATTCTTCTTTATAATTTAAATAAATGGGAACATTTTACACCTCTTTTTGCAGAACGTACTGACAATTCATAGCATGTCTCAACGTTACTTGCAACGAACAGTGGGGCCAGCTACAAATATTTATATGCCAAATAATATCAACATAAGTGAAACTTATATTTCAGCTTAATAAAAGTGTTTGGTGGAAACAAAAATCACAGATCTAGAATAAATAGACTAGAACATTACTAACTAGTTATTGTGAGGCAAACACAAACTATGAACTAGTACTCGTAGTGTATTGGAATGGTAGTAAATTATTTTTTGATTCGAAAACACATTTTTGACCAATGAAACAGTCACACTTTGTAAACATTACAAATGTACGTCATATGTAAGTCATACCAGGGATCGTCTGCAATTTTACTAAGGAATTTTTGGCCCATAAGCCCATAATTTACCCTCAAGGTGTTGCGGCTTGATTGGTAATTATTTTCTATTGAGAAATATGTTTGTCTTTCTAATGTAGAGATATATTACGGTATGCAGCTTGCGGAATCACTATTTGTTGCCAGATTGGGGGGCATAAATAAAATATAATACAGAACTCTGTACAGAAATCCGGCTTCAATCGGCTGTCATCTGCTCAGAAAAATATCTTCCTCGACGATAACTTTTTTCCCCTTCAAATACTTTTTTAATAGCTAACGGGGATATATATGTATCGTTCCTACTAGGTGAATAGGGTTTCAATCAAATTCTTGAACATAGCTCTATTTTGTACCAACCCTTACCACTGCGGATTACATCGACCTCAACCTGTCTCCTCCGTTTATGAGCAAGGCGTCCCCAGTCTTCTGTCCCTTGATATTTCCAATCTGTGATAATTCTATGTAGTAATGTCGTCAGTCTGCCTTCTTAGAGTGTGGATAGAGCTTGTGGGCCTGTTCTTCGCCAGATAGTATAATATGATATGCTTCTCGGCCAAAATACCCGTAAGATTTTGCAATGACAGGTATTTATGAATACTTGCATCTTACGCCGAGCTCCAGGTCTTTCAACCGTACAAAAGTGTAGTTTTAATATTTGCATTGAAGATTGCAATTTTTGTACGCAAATAGACTTTAGGCGGCCAAATGTTTGACGAGCTATCTGCAGTCGATTATCGATATACTCACCCGATTCACTGTTCGTAGATATAATGTCTCTAGATATGAGTAGCTGTGCGTCAGTAGACAGATATCGAATGCGTAATCAAGATCGTTTAGGCTGCAAAGCCGCCTATCCCCTTGTATTATCAAGGATGTCAAGAACATCGCCCAGGGACCATCACGTAGAGGTTTGTGAGTCGACTTGAAGGGTAATTGAAAAGGATGACCCTGGATTCAACAAGTAGAAACAATCAGAATTTTTGCTTTATCATTATACCATCTGGCCCCCAAATAGTTAATGAGCATTTAAGTTTAAATTTTATTAGTTGCTGGATTTATTCAAAAGATTGAAAAATTTCGATGAAAATTTTTTTATATTAAAAACACATCTACTAGTCTTACTGTGTTGTTCCTAAAACCAACTAGAAAATCTGGTGTACATCCGTGAATATTTTTGATTTTGAAAACGATTTCATAAGAATAATACACATAAATTTATCCACTGTGCAGTGTAAAGTATATACATACAAGGAACGCATTTGCTCAATTGTTTTAGATGGTGAACACATATTTGTCTAAAATTTACCGTGATATTTACTGCCATTATAATGATTGCACAAGTATTTAGTTTTGTTTTTGATTTGTATTGAAATTTATTTGGCAGTTTTTTCTCATGATTTTCAAAACAGATATTCTTAAATTTTTGATATATTATGAGACATTTTTTTTATGTAAAATCTTTATAAAAAAAACTAAGGAAGAACTAATTTTGCTTTTTAATTATAAAAATTACTTGTTTAGCTTCGTGATTGAAATTTTGTTATGTTTTTGTCTTTTTACCTCCTTCATATTCTGTTTTTTTATTTTTAGCTGGTAATACAAATTTTCTTGGGCCTTTTGCTAGGCAAAAGACTCAAGAGAATATGTAATTATTTATGCCAACAACATATGATTTTGTTCCCAAACAATTATATCCTTCCTGTAAGTCTATCCTTTGACTTAATATTTCCATTGAAGATTGCAATTTTTGTACGCAAATAGACTTTAGGCGGCCAAATGTTTGACGTGCTATCTGCAGTCGATTATCGATATACTCACCCGATTCACTGTTCGTAGATATAATGTCTCTAGATATGAGTAGCTGTGCGTCAGTAGACAGATATCGAATGCGTAATCAAGATCGTTTAGGCTGCAAAGCCGCCTATCCCCTTGTATTATCAAGGATGTCAAGAACATCGCCCAGGGACCATCACGTAGAGGTTTGTGAGTCGACTTGAAGGGTAATTGAAAAGGATGACCCTGGATTCAACAAGTAGAAACAATCAGAATTTTTGCTTTATCATTATACCATCTGGCCCCCAAATAGTTAATGAGCATTTAAGTTTAAATTTTATTAGTTGCTGGATTTATTCAAAAGATTGAAAAATTTCGATGAAAATTTTTTTATATTAAAATCACATCTACTAGTCTTACTGTGTTGTTCCTAAAACCAACTAGAAAATCTGGTGTACATCTGTGAATATTTTTGATTTTGAAAACGATTTCATAAGAATAATACACATAAATTTATCCACTGTGCAGTGTAAAGTATATACATACAAGGAACGCATTTGCTCAATTGTTTTAGATGGTGAACACATATTTGTCTAAAATTTACCGTGATATTTACTGCCATTATAATGATTGCACAAGTATTTAGTTTTGTTTTTGATTTGTATTGAAATTTATTTGGCAGTTTTTTCTCATGATTTTCAAAACAGATATTCTTAAATTTTTGATATATTATGAGACATTTTTTTTATGTAAAATCTTTATAAAAAAAACTAAGGAAGAACTAATTTTGCTTTTTAATTATAAAAATTACTTGTTTAGCTTCGTGATTGAAATTTTGTTATGTTTTTGTCTTTTTACCTCCTTCATATTCTGTTTTTTATTTTTAGCTGGTAATACAAATTTTCTTGGGCCTTTTGCTAGGCAAAAGACTCAAGAGAATATGTAATTATTTATGCCAACAACATATGATTTTGTTCCCAAACAATTATATCCTTCCTGTAAGTCTATCCTTTGACTAGTAAAAACTAAAATGTAATGACAGTCCTAAATTAGTTAATCAAATAATACAATAACCCTGAAGTAAAGAAAATTACTTAAATCAAATATCCAAAAATGTAAAATGACTAAGAATGTAATAAAAGTTTATTAAAATATATAACTTTATTAACAAAGTATATTGTATTATGCCTGTGAAAGAAAAAAAAAAGGACAAAATATTTTCCGTTTCCGGTTTCAATTCAAAAAAAGATATTTGTTGTTTCATGATAAATAAAAAGTAAATTGTCCTTTATAGTCCTTTTCACTTACGCCAAACCTGACTACTTCTCTGCTAACCTCTTATGTTTAGGGTTTATATTAGTATTTTATACGTCTGTTTTTAATCTTCTATTTGATTCAAAATAAAAATGAGAACTTCCTTTTATTGCAACTAAACATTTTACGCATTTTACAGCCGTTACTAAAGCATTTAACACATAGACATAATTTAAAATAAAACCAAACTAAAATAGAAAAGCGGCTCTTTTGACTAAAAATATTTACCTTAAAGGTTGTCATTTACGTATGATGTTATTTGTTTGTTTATTGTTGTTGCCTCTAGGGATTTTGGACTCATTTATAAAATAAAATGTTTTGTCTGCAAAGTTTTATCAAAAATGTCTCTTATTTCTAGTGCATGCTAAATGCGATGTATATAACAATTCATTACAGAAGGTATTTGTAACATGTCAAAGCGGAAAATCAAAATCAATATGTTTATTGAAAATATTATTTTTTAAGATCCTTTTTTGTTTAAATTATATTTAGAGTATTCAATAATCACACACCATCACCAAAAGACTTTTACTTACAGTAAATCGTTATTGTTGCAATTAAAATTAATTAAAAATTAATATTTAAAAAAATTTGAAAACTACATTTTAAGAACAATTGAGAAAAAGATAGAATTAAAATAGTCTCTTTGAACCAGAAGCATATTTTAACAGGAATATATCACTCACATATATATATATATATATATATATATATATATATATATATATATATATATATATTGGGTGTTTTTTTATTGAGGTATAGAACTTTAAGTTGGCATCACTTTTTTAACTGGCGGCCATTTTGTCAGCTGTCAAGTGATTAATATTTAGTTTGGTTTGCCATTTCATCATGAACAGGTTGACAAAAGAACAACGCTTGCAAAGCGTGCAAATTTATTTCGAAAATAATGGTTCAGTTCGCGAAGTTTACCGCAAGCTCCGTCCATTTTATGGTCGACATAATCGTCCATCAGAGCAATTAATTCGGTTAACCATGGATCGTTTTCGCACTACGTTTACTCTATGTAATAATACGCATCCGCAGAGACGTCGAACAGTGCGCACCGAAGAAACAATTGCCGCTGTAGAGCAAAGTGTTGAAGAGGACCCGAATGAATCGATTCGCCACCGTGCACAGCAATTGGAGCTTTGTCCATCAACTTTATGGAAGATTTTGCGCAAAGATCCTGGCTTGCGACCTTACAAGATCCAGCTTGTGCAAGAATTAAAGCCGCGAGACCATGCAATGCGTCGTGATTTTGGTGTATGGGCCGAAAATGAGATTGATCTCGATGCTGATTTTCATCGCAAAATTTTGTTCAGTGATGAGGCTCATTTTTGGTTGAATGGCTACGTCAACAAGCAAAATTGCCGCATTTGGAGTGAAGAGAATCCACATGAGACCCTTGAGACGCCATTACATCCACAAAAACTGACTGTTTGGTGTGCTCTATGGGCTGGTGGAGTCATTGGGCCATACTTCTTCCGAAATAATGCTGGAGAGTCAGTTACCGTTAATGGAGACCGGTATAGAGCCATGATAACCGACTATTTTGTTCCCGAATTGGATGGCATGAATGTGGATGAGTTGTGGTTCCAACAAGACGACGCTACATGCCACACAGCGCACGTCACAATCGATTTATTGAAGGAAACATTCGATGAGTGCATAATTTCGCGGAATGGACCTGTCAATTGGCCACCAAGATCGTGTGATTTGACACCATTGGATTATTTTCTTTGGGGATATGTGAAGTCGCTCGTCTACGCCAACAAACCAGAAACGTTAGGGGACTTGAAAGCCAACATTCGTGGCGTTATTGCCAACATACGGCCCCATATGCTCGAAAAAGTGGTTGAAAATTGGACCTGTAGAATTGGCTTTATTCGAGCCAGCCGCGGCGGCCACATGCCCGAAATCATATTTAAACGTTAATGGCATAAAATTATCCTTCCAATAAAGCCAAATTGATGGACATTAAAAAGATTTTCTTGTGTTTTATTTCAATTCGAAGTTCTATACCTCTAAAAAAACACCCTGTATATATATCCTCTCAAAAATGATCTCTTAAAGAAATTTTCAATATCATGATTTTACATATGGGAGCTTTATAATAAATCATTCGAATCGGAAGTTCTTGAATTAAATAATCAAAATCTTTTTTGTTTACAAGAAAATTTATTGTTTCTTATTGATTAAGCTGAGTATATGCCTGCATTTCATTGGCGCTAGACAAATTGTTAGTAGTCCTTAGTTTGAAAAGCATTCAAAATCATTTGCTTACACATTTTATAAAATTTAACCATATTTTTTTACCTGTTATTTACAAAACATAATAAGTATAATAACTTTACAAAATTTTATAAAAATACAACACAAGAAACAATTACAATCATCTTGTATCTTTTTGTCTTTCTGTATGAACCCATTAGTGGAATTCTCTGATAGATTTAGGACATTGACGCTGAGGAAACAGAGTTTAGGTGGTCTATAGTGACAACTTGTAAAGTATTCGGGACTCTATGGCCAACGATTAGGGGCAGCAAGACGAGACAGCTCCTTGCTCTTGGGTGGTAGTCGCTAGGACTTCTGATTGGCTTTGTCTCGAAATACTGCGTGATCGGACGCATTTCATAGGGTCTAGGGTTCTCCTATTGTAGCAGGGCGGGAGTTGCTTTGATACATAGGAGAAAGGGACAATCTTATATTTTCTACTCAAGTGCCCTGTCCTACAGAAGCACAATATCAGATGTCTGTAAAGTTTAGTCCCCTTTGAGATACAATGAAGCTTATGACCTCCAAATGTACTCTCACCTCTTTTTGCGAGCTCTCTTGGCAAATAATTATTCTAGAGAACAGGAGTTGCTTTGATACATAGGAGAAAGGGACAATCTAATATTTTCTACTCAAGTGCCCTGCTCTACAGGAGCACAATATCAGATGCCTGCGAAATCGCTTCTTTCAGTACCTGCACTGTTTCAGAAGAGTGCCACTGAGGGAATTTCGGTTGGTTTTCAAATGCACGAAATCCACAGTTCCGAAGGGAAGTTTAGGGGTAAAGCTTGGTCCCCTTTGCGTTACAATGAAACTTATGACCTCCAAATGTACTCTCAGTGCTTTTTGCGAACTCTCTTGGCAAATAATTATTCTAGAGAACATCTCGAATAATGAATTCAATATGTACAATTTCATTTACAGTATTTTTAATTCTATTACAACCGAAATATTTTTTTCATTTAGTGTCATTATTTTGCTGTTGCTTTGCTACTTTTTTACTTCCCTTATTTAATTTGGTATAACCTTTGCTTTTCATTTCATTCCCATGACGGTTTCCTAGACTGTGAACTTTAACATTGTGGTAGTGTATAGTGTGTGTGTGTGTTCCTGTGTGTTCGTGAGCATTTGTGTGTTTATCATATTTGCTGTTATTTTTTGGTTTTCATTTGAAATGTTCGTAAACACAGATATCATTGTTGTATACCTTTAGGCGCTTGTTTCTCCGTACATTGCGTGTGTTTGTTTTCTCCTTTTAATATGTGTAAATTACTTATCTGTTCTGTTCTATTTGCAACTGTTTTTGATGTGTACGAGTATGTACGTATTTGGGTTTATGTTTAACGAAAGCAGGAAGGTTTTATGCGAAGAACGTGTCTTTGATGTGAGTACTAAAGTAGAACTTAATCTGCCATTTAGAAGTGAAATGGGACTGCTGTCAAAATAGTTTAAGTGTTATAATAAAGAGAAATATACGAGTATATGAATTATTTATAAATGTTGAGAGATAAAGAAAAGATTTGTATAAAATGATATTTATCGTGGCTTTTTTAAAGGTCGATTGCTTGTAACAGAAATTGGGCAAAAAGGTAAAAAGTCATAATTTTAAGTTTAAAGTCTATTATGCAGCTAAGTTTTGAAAGAAAAAATATAGACATGTCTTGAAAAATAACACTGGGTTACATACTTCTTCTGTTTTCCATGGCAAAAAGGTAGCTTTTTATAAAATTTATTTAAAAAAGATTTTCTGGTAAGAAAATATCTTTTTAATAAAGAGTAGCTTAATTTTCTTTACTTATCAAGAAGTGTTTTTTAACATAAGCAGTAAAAGTACAATTTTAACAAAAACATCTTTTGTCAAAAGCTGGCTTTCTAAGAAATGGTAACTTTCTTTCAAAAATTCCTTTTAATAAAAGTCATATTTTAGCATAAAGTACACTAAACATAAAGCTTTCCTATCAAGAAATAAATTCTGATAGAAAATACCTTTTGGCAAAATGTACCTCTTGATAAAATATTTCTTAAATAAAAAAAAAAAATATATATATATATACAAAAATCAAAAGTTTGTTGTGGCTTTAGCTCTTCATATGCCAACATTTCATTGGTTGCTAAAACCAAATCGTCAGTGAAGTTTAAGCAGTTTGAAAACATTCAACCTCGGATGTTTATGCCACATAAATCAAATACAATATGAGAATTTCAATATTGCATATGAATTACAACAAATACATAATCATAGTAGGCTTAGAATGTTTTTATACAAACCAACACAACAAACAATGTACTCAACGTGAGTCTATTTTATTTTTCTCTCAGCACCCATACAATTAAACGCCCATTGGTCGATTTGGTTTTAGCAACCAATGAAATGTCGGCATATGAAGAGCTAAAGCCACAACAAAATTTTGATTTTTGTATGCATTTTGCAAAAGCTCTAATTGTTTCTAACGATTAGTTGGGGAGAATATCCCAAATAATGAATTTTCTATATTAAGTATTTAAAAAAAATATATTTTTTGTAAAAAAAAAATTCAAATCTGTGGACTCCCTGTGTCTCAGAAATTCACAATCACAAGTGGAGTAGGGCTTCGTCGTTCATTGTGATTTTTGATATGAAATCATCCTTTTCTTGAAACAAGTTTAACAGGGTATGTCAGAGGGTTAGCAGACAGCAATTCGTGAACTGTTTACACTTTCGTTTCGTTGCAACAAACATCTGCTGATGCCTAGTTGTATGCATCGTCGTCTTGTTGAGGTTTGTGGATTATCACTGACGTCGGAGACAACAGCAGCGATATTTTCAGTCAAATAAACAATACAAGTCCGACCATGTCTTGCGATATCTATAACATACACAGTTCCCACGAGGCGCTCCCTAAAACGTTTAATTGGAGGAATATATGTAAAAACAAGAAAACGAAATTCACAAACTTGAAATTTTTCCAATAAGCAATAACAACAATTCCATGTTTTATAGGTGTGTATCGCTCCATCACATCTCGACAATTAATTTTATTTCTATCAATGTTATGAATGTCAAAGTACACTGATATTTGGCGTCATCTGCGAAAATGACAGCCAATTCAATTTATGGCATTACTTTTGCACCGCCTTGTTCATAATATATTGATTGTATTTTCCTTATCCCAACCTTAAAATCATACTTAAGATTAAATTTTTAGCTTTCGGTCTGTTATGTAAATATTTGTGTATTTCTCACTCACAATTTTAAAGCCCAGATTAAAAAAAACCATTTTATTATATTACACTACATTTACCTCCTCTGTCAGCTTCTTTTTGAGTTTGTTTTTTTTTTGCTGCTAATTTATTTGTAAAACCACAAAGTGAAATTTGAAAGTTGAGGATTACGTTTACTTTACTGCGAAAAATACACATTAAGTCCCATGAATATTTTTTACCTCCTACTAGACGTTCTGGTAAATAATTCAAATTTAAAAATGTCAAGCAGAATTTTCAAAGCGTTTCCCTTCCACTTCACACTTTGGTCGTCTTACAGACATTCATAATAAAATTTATGGTATTTTTTTCATAAACTAATAAAGACTGAGATTTTTACTTCACAAGGTGGGAGCTAAATATCACCTGTTTATTATTGTAGCCGGTTTTAAGGATGAAGTTGTAGCACTATTTGGAGGAAAGCAAAAAAAAAAAAATCGTACTGCTTCAAATTATTGTTGTATGGGTATTAATATTGTTACTTTTTCTTGCCAAATACTCAGTACTAATGTAGCAAAAATATAAATGTTAATATATAAAAGAAATGAAATTCATAAAATGAAATAAACTTAGACCAAAATGTCAATGTGCTTTGCATAAGTAAATAGTTTCACCAATAGAACTGGCTTCTGAAAGCACCAAATGCTGCTTGACTTGTTTAATAAAAAAATCCATTTCATTGAATTATTATAATATTTCTTTTTACAAAAACGGGAGAAAAGTTAATTTTCCTAAAGCTATAAATTATTTATGATTTCTTTTAACATGAAAAAGTCTAATTTAATACGTAATAGGAATTATTTAATCAGTATGAAATATAAACTCTTATAATTTTTTATGCACAATTGACGAAATTTAAATTCATAATATTTTTCATTTACCTTTAAAGCAGCCATTGAGTGTATCGATTCCAATATTTGATACTTCACATTATTTATTCTTTGTTTTCTAGTACATTGAATCTACTTTATTTATGGCCACTTAATTTTTGCTACTTTACAGCAAATATTTATCTACATCTTGTATTCTATGCCACATAAAAACATCAATATTTATGCATTTAAGACATTGACTGTGTGGAAATTGTACTTTATTTGTGTATTTAAACACTTCATAAATCTTTACTTTAACTGGATTATAGTCGCAGTGGTTCAAGAGTGAAAGAAGCAGTGGATTGAAAATATAAATTCTTAAATGGATTTTAAGAAATTTTCTTTTCGATGTTCTCTTTTTAAATATTTCCGAATAGAGATTATTTTAGTTATAAATACTTTTTATTGAGATGTGTAAATTTTTGTTGATTACAAATTTTTGTTTAAAGTTAATTTTTTGTTGTTAAAAGTTACTTTTTATTAAAAGCCTTTTTTTGTCTATTAAAAAGTACTTTTTTATTAAAGGGAATTTTGCGGTAAAAAGTTAATTTTTGCAGTGGTAGTTGTTGTTAAAAGGTACTTTTAGTACTTAGGAATAATTTTAGTTAAAGTATATTTTTAGTTAAAAGATACTTGTCAAAAAGTACTTTTTGTTAAGAGATCCTTTTTATTAAAAAGTAATTCTTATTAAGTAATACTTTTTGTTAGAGGGTTCATTATGCTAGAAATTGTCTCTTGTTATATATTAGTTCTTGTATAAACGTACTTTTTACTATAATTTTGCTAAAATAAATTTTTTTGTTAAAAGTTACATACTGTTAGAAGGTACTTTTTTTAAATTGTAATATTTGTTAGAAAGTACTGTTTGCGAAATATATTTCTTGTTAAAAGGTACTTTACATAAATTATTGTTGCTGTTAATAGGTGCTTATTAATAAAACTTATTATTAAAACAACTTTTTGGCAAAAGGTACTTGATGATAATAATTAAAAAAAAATCATAATAATTTTTGTTAAAAAATCTTTTCATTGAAAGGTAATTTTATCAATATCAGTTAGTGTCACTCGCAGTGCCGTTCTGTCGAAATCGTATGTCATCCAATTGAGGCCAAAATAAGTTGGTCGCTCGCCATTGATATTGATGGTCGTGCCAACGTAGTTCTTAAAGAAATATGGAACGATGATGCCACTAGCCCAAAATCTACACGAAACAGTGATTTGTTTGGAATGATTTGGGCGACCTGAAACCTCATATGATCTTGTATTGTCCCAAATGTGATAATTTCATTCATTCAGAAAAGGAATGATTATCTCTTGAAAGTCATAGTCGAACAGACCATCCGTTTTGATAAAACTTTAATTTTTTTTTATCATTTGCATAGAATGTTGAAAGTAATATCACGCTGATTTGGCAATTTATAAATAAATGACAGGCCATTTGACAGATGTAGCTTCAACGATACGTCAGCTACCAACTGTCAAAGTTTAGAAGTTCCTATTTTAAAGGATACAAGAGGTGTAATCTATAAGATCAGCTGGGAGTACAGGTACCGCCTTGTCGATTTACGTCTTTCAACTACGATTGAATTAAAAGTACGTGTATATAAATAAAACCGAAAAACATTTCATATATTTTGGATAAATCATCGGGTGCGAAAGCATATTTTCTTCGAAAAATATATGTTTGAGCTCATTCCGCAATGAAAGTAAATAATTTACAAGGATTTAATAATTACATACATTGCAACAATTATTGTAATTATGGAATACAATTGTGTTGTTTAGTATTTTTTAAACAATATATTTTTATTGACAAAGAGTCCTTTTTGTGGAAAGTTACTTATTACCAAAATTCTCCTTTTGATATGTCGGACAGTCGGACTCCAGCCTTGGTTACCACATTTCTAGAAATTTTGTGTGTTTTTAATTCATGGAAAAAATTTGTTTTTTGAAAAAATTACAAAAAATGTCCGAATGAAAGCCAATACGTTTATCTATCCAACGCAAAAGAAATCAAGTCGATATCTTGAAAACTAAGCAAGTTATTACAAAAAAGGTAACCAGTTCTACCAAAAAGTGGCCGGGCAGAGGCAGTAGTAGAACTGGTTGCCTTTTTTGTCATAACTTGCTTAGTTTTCAAGATATCGACTTGGTTTCTTTTGCGTTAGATAGATAAACGTATTGGTTTTAATTCAAAATTTTTTTTCCGCGTAGTGCGAAAAAATTTTCTTCCTCAAAAACTATAATGAACTAATCCCTTTGTTTTTTGAAAAAAAATTTCGAATTAAAGCCAATAAATTTATCTATCCAACGCAAAAGAAATCAAGTCGATATCTTGAAAACTACCCAAGTTATGACCAAAAAGGTAACCAGTTCTACTACTGCCTCTCCCCGGCCAGTTTTTAGTAGAACTGGTTACCATTCTGGACATAACTTGCTTAGTTTTCAAGATATCGACTTGGTTTCTATTGCGTTTGATAGATAAACGTATTGGCTTTCGTTCTAAATGTTTTTTTTTAGCGAAAATAAGAAAAAAATTTTTTCATATTTTTCAAAAATTTCGAATTAAAGCCAATAAATTTATCTATCCAACGCAAAAGAAATCACGTCGATATCTTGAAAACTACCCAAGTTATGACCAAAAAAGTAACCAGTTCTACTACTGCCTCTCCCCGGCCAGTTTTTAGTAGAACTGGTTACCATTCTGGACATAACTTGCTTAGTTTTCAAGATATCAACTTGGTTTCTCTTGAGTTTGATAGATAAACGTATTGGCTTTCGTTCAAAATGTTTTTTTTTTGCGAAAATAAGAAAAAAATTTTTTTCATTTTTTCAAAAAACAAAGGGGTTAGGTCATTATAATTTTTGGGGAAAAATTTTTTTTCGCACTATCCGGGAAAAAAAATTTCGAATTAAAGCCAATAAATTTATCTATCCAACGCAAAAGAAATCAAGTCGATATCTTGAAAACTACCCAAGTTATGACCAAAAAGGTAACCAGTTCTACTACTACCTCTCCCCGGCCAGTTTTTAGTAGAACTACCTACCATTCTGGACATAACTTGCTTAGTTTTCAATATATCGACTTGGTTTCTTTTGCGTTTGATAGATAAACGTATTGGCTTTCGTTCTAAATGTTTTTTTTTAGCGAAAATAAGAAAAAAAAATTTTAATTTTTTTTCAAAAAACAAAGGTGAAAAATTTTTTTTCGCACTATCCGGGAAGAAAAATTTCGAATTAAAGCCAATAAATTTATCTATCCAACGCAAAATAAATCAAGTCGATATCTTGAAAACTACCCAAGTTATGACCAAAAAGGTAACCAGTTCTACTACTGCCTCTCCCCGGCCAGTTTTTAGTAGAACTGGTTACCATTCTGGACATAACTTGCTTAGTTTTCAATATATCGACTTGGTTTCTTTTGCGTTTGATAGATAAACGTATTGGCTTTCGTTCTAAGTGTTTGTTTTTAGCGAAAATAAGAAAAATTTTTTTTTAATTTTTTCAAAAAACAAAGGGGTTAAGTCATTATAATTTTTGGGGAAAAAATTTTTTTTCGCACTATCCGGGAAAAAAAATTTCGAATTAAAGCCAATAAATTTATCTATCCAACGCAAAAGAAATCAAGTCGATATCTTGAAAACTACCCAAGTTATGACCAAAAAAGTAACCAGTTCTACCAATGCTCCTCCCCGGCCAGTTTTTAGTAGAACTGGTTACCATTCTGGCCATTACGTGCTTAGTTTTCAACATATCGATTTGGTTTCTTTTGCGTTGGATAGATAAACGTATTGGCTTTAGTTCAAAATTTTTTTCCCGGGTAGTGTGAAAACATTTTTTTCCTCAAAAATTATAATGACCTAACCCTTTTGTTTTTTGAAAAAATGAAAAAAATTTTCTCTTATTTTCACAAAAAAAAAAGATCGAATGAAAGCCAATACGTTTATCTATCCAACGCAAAAGAAATCAAGTCGATATCTTGAAAACTAAGCAAGTTATGACAAAAAAGGCAACCAGTTCTACTACTGCCTCTCCCCGGCCACTTTTTAGTAGAACTGGTTACTGTTCTGGTCATAACTTGCCTACTTTTCAGGATATCAAATTGATTTCTTTTGCGTTAGATAGATAAGCGTATTGGCTTTAATTCGATTTTTTTTCGCGGGCTTTAAATTTTGTTTAACCATAATAATTTTAAAGACATACTTTAAAAAAAAATTTTTTTCTTAAAAGGGAATTTTTGTCAGAAGGATTATTCCAAACATAGCTTTTATTAAATGATATACTTTTTTAAAAGTAAATACAGCCAATAAGTGGCAACAAAATGATAGAATGTTAAAATTTATTTCAACAATGTATTCTTTTCAGTAGCTGTTGTACTTTATTGTGTTAATATTTTAATTTATTATAGATTTTTTATTTACATTGGAAGCCTGTTGCAAGAATATTTTAAATATTTAAGCAACAGCATTTGTTTGGTAAAAATTTCAACATTCTATGGCACTATTCAATACAAACTCTTATTTGCAACAATTTTTCAAAGCATTTATTAAGTAGAGTTGAACTAAATAAAGGACTAAAGCAGCGCTAGTGTTTATTTAAGTACTAAGTGCACACATACATGCATGTGAATAAATAAAAGAGTGAGTATTTTCTATTTATGATTGTGTGAGTTTTACTATCTGCGTAAACAGTTCCAAGAGTGCACTTGTGTTTGTTTAACTTTAATAAACATTAGTTGTGTTTGATGGGGTAATATTTTTAACTATTCAGTTACAGTAAACTTTTCTACTCTTGAGAATTTATTGATTTTCTATTATTTCCATCGCTTAGTTTACAACATCTTGTTTAATAATTTCTATTTTTTTAAATTATTATTATTGATGTAAAATTTTTATTTTTGTTGCTTTTACGTGAAATTGTTGCAACTGAAGTTTTTATTTTGTGAATGCAGTAAATAGACATGTTATATTATAGACTTTTTATGTGAAAGAATAGAGGGATTTTTGTTGTTCTATATTTAAAAGCAGATGATCCCACAGGAGTTGTATGTTTTCAAAAAAGTTTTTTTTTTTAGAATAAGATTGCAATAATAGCAGGATTTGAAATGGACTTAAATAAAAAATTGAATTAAATTATGGTGTTCTACGACATTTCTAACTTATTGTTGTAATAGATTAGTGTTCATAATATTTTTTAAGAAAAAAAATGAACTAAAACCTATGTGGTGTACCAAAGTAATAGTGTAAGAAATAAGAAATAAATTTTTACTAAATTAGATTTCTTCATTGGTGTATTGAAAGATCAATGAGGAAATTTTGGTAAAATAGATACAATTTTATTAAAAATTCCCTTAAATGTGAGTGAATAGTTTTTAAAAGAAAAACTTAAACTCATTCTTTATATGAAGGATATATATTTGTCTCAGTTTTAAGTGCTAGATTTTACAACTTCACTGTTCGAAAAGCTACATGTCCTTTAGTTTGAAATATTTATGAAAATAAATTCTATGTATATAAACCATACCTTTGAATAAAACTCTTTATGCAGACTTCAATATCTAAAATACTGGGATAAGATTTCATAATTGATGCAAAATTTTATTTATTAATTATTTAAATTTGATGAACAAGGCCATTAAAGCAGCAACATATTTATTTATAGTAATTATTAAATTAACTCTTTAGTGCTTTGAGTTATTCCCTGATATTTATTTTAGATTAGTAACATCGACATCTTAGGCTTAGAAAATCTGCACTATGGTAATGGAAATTAGCTCCCTCAAATAGTTTTTAATAATATTGAAAAAAGTTTGAAAACTTAAAAAAAAATTTTTGGAAAAGAAAGTTTACATCCTTGTGAATAATTCTAAGTAACCTTTTCAATTAGTAAATGGAAAGATCTTTAATAAAATCATTTAATTTCTTTAACATTTCTCTCCTGAAAATTTTTCAATATAATTTTTTCCACAAAATTTTCTTTTATGTCTGGATATTGTGTCAAATATTTGTTTTGTGATTTGATTTCTTCCCTATAGTGACCAGAATACAAAGAGAAAAAATTGCTTTATTTTCGTTTAGTTGCTTATTTTCTTTAAATTAAATACAAAACTTGTTTATTTCTATCTTTTTGTTCTACTGAGTTCCTAATTCAATTTATACAATTTGATTGTCTTTTTGTGTTTGAATTAAAATCAATTTTAAGCAATTAAAATAAGAAATTTTATGAAAACTTAAAGCGACGTAAAACAATTTTATTGAATCATTTATTGAAGGAAAATTGTTGAAGAAAATTGTTGTTTTTTTCTTAATGATTTTAAATGAAAATTTATATGACAAAAAAAAACAAATTTTGTGAAGACAACTGAAACTATGGACAAACAAATGAGTTATAAAGTACTTTTATAAAATTCAATTGTATATGCTGAATTAATTTGATACAAGTGATTGGATATACCAGAAGAGGTATTGCAATTAAATCAACGTAGGCGTAAACTACAAAATACTTAAAGTTTTCAATGAATTTATTCAAAAATGACATTGAAAGTGATTACAGTTCCGCCAACATAAATTTTTTCACATTCACCATTTATTCATTTTCTATGGAACTGTACCAGTTTTATATATTCTTCTTTTTTCCTATGAAATTTAGTCTTAGACTTTTAAAATAAAAATAACTAATGAAAAAATTTAAAAAATTTAAAAACTCGGATCCGTAGAGTTATTAAAATAATAAATTTCTTTAAGATGTCATTTCATATATGTATATATAAAAATTTCAAACTTTTGCACTTCTGTGGATAATGTGTAATCTTTGTGGAGTTGATGTTCTTTAGATATGGAGACACCCACATGAGAAAGAAGGAATTCCTAAATAAATTCCAACCACTTTCATCGTATGGAACTTATTGTCTTTGTAATTGGAGGAATTACCGCTCATTAAATGCAAGTGATAAATGTTCGGCATATTTCGAAACCGGAGGATCGTTTCAGATGATCCGTTAAGAGTAGACACCATTAAGATATTTCTTTCCAGCTCATTGATAAGTGCTACATGAATCCCCATGTGCTGTATTTTATGACTTTAACTTTGGCTGTAAGAATTATGTAAACGAATGGAAATTTTCGGTTTAGCGCATAAGTGTGATCTATGTAGAAGTGATCATATATTCCTGCTTTTGTATGTACATGATAATGAACTTACCATAAAGAAGAATCTATGGCGTATAATTGATAAATAACATAAATATGCATATTTATCATACGTACAGGCGGCAGTAGTTTATACAAATTAAGTGTTTTTTCGGGAGGATGATTGCTTATGTCCTGTATGGTGTTGATATAAGGGATATTTTCGATAATATATCTACGAACAAGTATAATGCAACAAAAAAGAAGATAGAAATCAAAGATTAGCGAGGTTCCTCACCACTACACCAAAATACAGAGGGGGCGTGGTTTCTAGGCAATGACATATGGCAGCCCCATTAGCCTAGACCTGCTATAGCAGACTAATCATCTACTTAGATGGAACAAGAACCGATTACCGAAACTGATAAAAGGCAAAAACAAATAATAGCAATGCGAAAACAACTGCAACAACAACCCGTGTAACGATTGATATGCTTTGTAGAATCCCTATGCTCCCTCCGGGGGGGTTACTCTCTATTGCGATGCATTTGCGATGCATAAGAAAAATGGTGCCTAATCGGATAATTGGTGCTCTTTATTGCGTCCTTTCGCATCTAATTTTTTCACTTTTACAAACCTATCATCAGTGTAATCTATAATACGAAAACGTATGTTAAAATCGTTCTTTAAAACAAAATATCTTGCGCTAACAAAATATTAAACGCATCGAACTAGCTTACGCATCTCAATAGAGAATAACCCCCCAGGAGTGGAAGGAACATGTATAATGTAACACATGTAGCGTATACTTAATATGCCATCCTTGTATCTTGTTACTCATACGTGCATATGGGAAACACCTAATTAAACTTTTCAGTAAGTTACGCAAATATGCCATGGCAAAACTTAACAAAATGTTGCGTATATATCAGCAGAGGCCACATGGTGTATTTACATACAATATTTCATTACAAAAATACATCACAATTGAAATATGTTTCTTTTAATATTTCATAAATTATATGATATAAGTTTTTCTTGAAAAAGTAGGCTACAAATTATTCCAATTTTGTTCTGATTTCTTAAACATACCAGATGTATGACTTCCATAAGTGTTGAATAAAAGTTGCATAACCTAATATATATGCGATAAACATTTTTTAATAAATCCTTATCTAAGTCCAATTTCCAAGACATAGGTCTCACCTTTTCAATAAATCTTGATAGTCTCATCTTGATTAATTTGACTTTAAAATTGAGAATTTGTCGTAATATTGCTCAAATAAATTTTTATATGTTTCTTGCACTTTGAATCGAAGTAGATACATATAAAAAGATGTATGTGTAAATTTTCTTTTATCAAGTAATACCCATCAATTATTTCCGCTGTTTTATTCCTTTCCTCTATATATTATTATATCTTCTTCTTAAAAACATTCTCACCAACAAACGTTAAATAAACATGATGAATTGCGTAGAAAAAAAACACGAGAGAAAAAAAACATATGAAAAAAGCTCACCTTTAAGCAAATAAATCACTTTTATTGCTTCATAACAAACCTGTAAAGCAAATGAAAAAGGCAAGCAATTCAAGAATATTACTTCTTAAATCTGATCCTTGGCTGGATGAGTTGCCTGAAGCACTCGTAGTGATAGTAAAGTGAAGGTGGTAGCGGGAGATAAAAAGAGACTTAAATATATTTCGATGCAAAAAAACTACAAAAAAGTAGGATAGAATATACTTGTATATATGAAAAACATATGAACAGACAAAAAACATCTTACTTCCGGTGTTGACAAGCTTTTAAATAAATTAAATTTACACAAGTAGCGGATGCTTTTGTAATCGTTGCTGTATAGTGTTCGAACTGGCGTTTGCTTGTGTATGAATGTTTTTGGTTGAAATACATAAAGAATTCAAACTTACGAAGTTTGGTCTATAATTAAATTTAAGAAATTTCATAATAGTTTAAATGCCGAAAAAGTAAAAGCTCACTTGCAATATTTTTGTTTCCATCAGCACATACTAATTAAGAAATTGTATTGTATATGCTTTTCCATTATTGCTTTTCTACATTAATAAAAAAAAATAGTTCATAGTTCACGAACCTGGCAGTGCAGAAATTATTGATTCGATTTGAAACTGGGACTCCAGGCTTCTTCACTGCAACGTAACTTTGATCCTTAAGACTTAGTTATAACATAATTTTAGTCATTTATTATTATTATCCTTTATTGAACCTTCAATAAAAATATAACTTATAATAATTACTGAGTTCGAATATAATACTGATTATTTAAATCCAGTCAAAGCCAGAAAAAAACTCAGTCTCTGCAGCTTATGGCTATATCTAAGTCTACCGTGTTTGGCTAAGTACAAGATTATCTTGCATTCTTAGCCAATTGTGGCTTACATAGCTTAGAATGTCATGTATGCGTTTTTGTTCCAGCAGCGATACGAGTATATATTCATCCAAAACTGACGCTTTAAAAAAGGTGCATAATCAGCGAATGTTTGTACGTTAGTATTTCTTATCAGAGGCATATATCAAATATATAAGACCTAGGAAGCTGCCTAGAGTGAGTAGGGATTCAATGGGCTGTGGTATGCCAATTAATGAATTTTCGTCCATTTAAGCGAACATAGTGTCTTACCTTCAAGATAAATTTTTAGTGCCATAATTAGCAAAAGCTTGAGAAACTTTAATGAAGAAAAATCTGAATTTTTCTTCTCCACAAGATTGTGTGTTTATTTGGTAGTGATGTGTTGTCCTTTAAGGCCAAATTGATGATTTGGTAACATTCGCCCTTATTTAGTATGAGCGTCAACTTATTCAAAAGTAGTTTATAAAATATTTTTGACATGTTAGGCCTATAGGTCACTTTGGTATTATGGCTTCGGTATTATGGTAGTCACTGAAATTTTCCATTTCTAAGGCATCTTGTTTCTGATTTTGTTAACATTAAGAGCTTTCTTTGATTATTAATTCTTAAGAAACCATGTGGTTCACCGATATTTAGTTGAATACAATTGTGTCTTTTGAAAGTTTTATATAATTTTTATTCACAATTAAAAATTTTAATTGAATTCAATTGATTTCACATATAGTATATGTGGATTATTGTAAAATCATATAAGTATTAAGACTGATCAAAATTTTCTAAAATTTATTGATGATTTGTTTAGCTACAAATAAATATTGGCAAACGCACAGCTAGTCCCATAAAAATAAATTTTTTATTCGACTTAAAAAATGAGGAACATTCAGTAATACATTTCTTTGTGGACAGCGTTTTCTTTTTGACATTTTTGAACCAATTTTGAAAATCTGTTTTTCTATGTATGAAATATGGGAGGTGATCCCATTTTAACCAGTATATAATCAGACCATGGGGAAGGGTGCCTACCATGCAGAGTAATATTTAGTAATCTTATATCTTTCTTAATGTAGCAATGATATTATACTTATAAAATTGGCATATGTTGTTCTACTGTAGTCTCGAGGGAACTGTTTGGATAGGAACAAGGAGTCTGTATATGCCATAGAACACCAAATTGTCTTGTATCTTACTGACTGTAAAAGTGAGGTTTTTGAGGTCTATCCAGTATTTAAACTATATGGAACAAAAATTATGTACCAACACTTTTATGGGCTTCAAAATAAATGCAGTAAAAGAAGTCATGAAGTAAACCAATTATACAAGAATGCAAATTAAAAATATATGAAAACGCATGCCAAATACATTTTTATATTTTTATACAGTCAATCTTCTCACATCACGCTTTAACTTCAAAACGGGCTGAAAATTGCGGCCCATTTTATGACATATAGTTATTTTAAGTACATATTTGTAAGATTTGTAAGATTTTACCTAACAAAATAAAGATATATATGTATTAAATAAATATTAAAATGTCACTCTTTATTTCCATTATATTTTTTTCTTCATATAACGCGGTTTCACACAACAATTGACTTTTTTATTACATATCTACCTCGTTATTGAAGATATACCTGCATTTTCAAAGTTTGTCTTACGTTAAGAATAAATTTTTTTTTTAATAATACAACTTAATTATTAGTAACTGTGGCCTTAATATTGAATTTTATAACGACTTAATCAATGGCCTTCGTATAAAAAATTAGTCTCTGAAACTATATGAATTCAAAGAATGGGTGTTCATGTGTATGTGTATGTTTTACAAATGTTGCTAAAAGAAGTATGTATTTGATTTTATTTATATTTTGGCTTTTTTTGTTGTCATGATTTTGTTTTGCTTCCCTATGAAATGACTTTTTGCCATTACAAAACTTTCAATAAGAAAAAAGATGTTGAAAAGCTCCAGAAATGAAGAAAACAATAAACGCACATGAAACTCAAAATGCTACACATCTTTAGTACAACCACAAGAATGGAAGGCAAACAATGTAAGAGGACCTACACATAATCGCACAAACACACACACATATTTATATGGCTACAATGGGATACATTCGCATGTATATACACTTTGTATATTAAAGATTGCCGAGCGGAAACTAAAGCAAAGTATTGTACCTACAAAAATATAATTTTTTTCTACTCTACTGCACAGTGGACACAAATTTCCTCCGCGTAATGATAATTATGATGAAATTAATATTTTTTATATATTATTATTTTTTACTTTTTGAATGAATGAGACTGATGAGAGATGTATTTTGGTATTCTATTTATTAAACTAAATATTAAAATAATATATCTATATTTTTTGACCTTTTTCTTTATAATTTGTTTAATATAATAATCATAATAATGATGCTTCACATCATTAATATTAGTAATAAAAAAATTAATTTTAAGGCAGAGATTGAAAATGTAGCGCACAGTTATAGGCACTTGTTGCATAAGAAGTAACACTTCATATTATCATTTTATAGTTGTAAATATGTATGTATGTATGTTGGAGAACGTTTATATAAAGTATATGTCTACTCCTACATACATATTTATATATACATGTTTCTAAATAATTGTTTTTATTTTTTATATGTAATTGTTAAAAAAAAACTTATGATGTACATGTGTGTATATTTTTCATTCATTACACAAAAAAAAACAATTTTCTCTTTCTTTCATTTTTTGAAATGTTAAGTTATTAATTTTATTATTTAAAAAAGAATTGTCCTGAAGATGATACCCAATGAGTATCAAAATAGCGACAGTTTTTGAATAAAATTATTTAGTAAAAATAGGACCTCAAGCTTGATTACTATATTAAACTAAATATTAAAATTTTTTGACGCTTAAATACGGCTGCGTATATGCAATATTTTTTAGTTAAGATCTATCATTCGCACCCGAGTGCTACAGGCTTACCTTTTTAAAATGACACTTCATTTTACAACAAAACGCATGACCGTTGTTGATATTTTGAGATATAAAAGTTCTATTTTTGGCATTTTTTCCATCCCCGGTTTATGCAAAAATTTCGCGGTAGATGACTGCCGTAAGAGACTATGAATCATGTGACTTTCTTCAGCCAACATAATCCTTTTAGCTTATTTTATAGCGTAAGGTATCGCTGGGTATTTTATTCATAATTGTATATAAATTTTGATTTATCAAATTAATAAAAATAGTAATAATAAAAAAAATTTTAAAAAGTCTGTATAAGGGAATCTTTTCTTGTGGAAAGTTGATAATGATTTGCAGTCTATCTTTCGATTAAGTTGTGCTAGACCAATTGTATGAAATACAGCAAAATTCTCAAGCTATTAACACTGATTTGCAAAGATAAAAGTTTTTGATAGCTTTAGATGAGTACAACCTTGCTTAATTGATATGTTTTAAGTATTCTTTTATACTAGTGGTAGCCTAGTGCAAAATTTTTTTTGCCGTAATTAAACAAAAAAGTTTTTTCTAATACTCGCAACAGTCAGGATAAACCGATAATCAATACTTTGAAAAGAAATAATAATTTCCCGATGTATTTTGCTTGCTTCTAAGTTCTGACATATTTGATATATACACTGCGTTAAAGCTCCTTAGCAGCTTTAAATATAAAAGGAAAACTAAAAATTTATTAACAAAGAGATGCGAAAATGGATCTGAACTTAATATATTATATATCTATTTATATATAAATTCAAAATGGCATACACAGTTCTTTCTTGCCCCAATTCTGATTCGATGGACGATTTAAGAACTCGTCGTACTGAAATGAACCACGTGTTTTTATAGAACTTAAAAGCTTTTTAATCATTGAATAAGAATTCACGTTACTAGAAAAAAGTTTATGACTACACGGACAGGAGTAGAGCCTGAAATCGGGTTCGTCATCTTTGTGAGTTAAAAATAAACAGGAGGATGAAAATATTACAATTATAGATGTAGTGTACCAAATTTTTAAAATTGGAGATATTAGTTTTATATAATGAATCCTTTCTTTAAATCGTGTTAGTATTTTTTTCAAAAACGTTTAACCACTGTCTAATAAACGAATCTGGAATCTAAAAACACTTCCGTATGGAACAGGTGGATGTGAGAAAATTGTTGTGTAATTTGTATTTCTTTTTTTGTATATGTTACTACAACTTGTTCTTGTAAATGTTTACTATTTGTTGCTTAATATTATTCCTATTGTTGGGGTTTTCTCCTATTTTTTATGCCTTTTGGTATTATTGTTGCTATTGTAGCCATTTGAATATAATAACATTTAGAACAAAAGTGCAAATTGCTCTGAAATCACTTAACTGGAAACTTTTATTTGATTGTATATTTTTTCATTTGCTGTTGTTTGTCCTTGTATTGTATTGTATAAACAACACATGTGTATGAATGTGAGTTAGAGTCAGCGTATGTTTGTATACACGTGTGTTGATTTGTGTTTCTGTTTAAATAGTGAAATTCTATTACTTAACAGATATAATTGTGGTAAAATATTGTAAAAAATGCACAAAATACTCGTATTTCATTCGAATAGGTCTTATCCTTGTCTATGTGTGAGTCTGTGTGTGTATGTTTTTTTCTTTCTTCTTTTTCTCATTTCAGTTGCTTTTCACAGTCGGTTATTTTAAAAGGAAATGTTGGCATATTGCCACTGGTAATTGCTGGTATTTCAATTGTGGCTAAGAGAGTCATTGAATTTCTTTATGGCAGTTTGTTAAGTTTTTATGATCATTGTTAATGTCAATTTTGCTTCTTAATATGATGTTGTATTTTATTTATTTTAGTTTTCCTCCAACTCCTTTAGGACCATTAATGTAGAGTTATTATTCTTAAGTACAAATTGTATAGGATGAGTTTCTAAAGGGAATTAAAGCAATAGCAACAGCGAAATACCTTGTCATTAGTTGAGTGTTTTTTTTTGTGTAAGAAAGAAAAAAGTTGGTGAAAACAGTAGAACATTGCCTATGAATTGATATTTCTACATAATATTTTATTTGATTTAGATTGGTAAAGGATAAAGTGCTGTTTCAAAAGAAATCTTTTTATATAATTAATATAAGAATTGTATTCCTCCCCTTAAAAAGTGTATTGCATTCGTCCTTTCTTCACCAATTAAGTCAATAAAAATTTCTGTTGATTAAGATTTATTATTTATTTATTATTAAATTGAGTGTATAATTTAGTAAGTGTTTGTTGAACTAGAGGAATTCATGACTGAATAATAAAAATTTTTTATTTTAGTAAATGATATTGATTTTAAGATATCGTATACCAGCGAATGGTTCATGGCAGTTTACATAGTTTTATAAAATTGTAAATGATTGTCTATAATCTTTATTCATAAAGAAGTAAATAAAAATTTTCCTATGATTAAAAAATTATTTTAATATATTTTTTAGTTCCTTTATAGATTTCAAGAAAAGTCACTACAGATTAACAACTAAAGACGATGCGGTAAATGTTTACTCTTTCAAACAACTGGAACATGTTTCACTTTATCTTTAGGCTTAGTCGTACATCAAGTTTTAAGAAAAATTTTCACTAAACGAAAAAAGAAAATATTTTAAACTTAAAACGAGTTACTTCTATCTGTATGAGATCTCATATAATAACAACGCATTTGTACTTTTTCAGAATTAGTCTTATTGTATCGAATAAAATCGCTGTTGCCAATAAAAACATAAAGATAAAAAAGAGAAAATAATAGGGTGATCATGAATAGTAAATATATATTTTTTTGATAAAAACATTTATAAGTTTTCCCCCTCGTTTCACTGCTTCAGTTTTCAAAACAGTTCAAATCAGATTTACTGTCTACTTGAGCTATAATTTTACTTAATTTACTGACAATTAATTGAAGAATTAACACTTCAAAGCTCAATGCACCAAATCATAATGAATGCAAATTAGGCAAAATTATTTACATACTTTTAAAAACTTGGAAATTTGTGTTGAACTGACTAAAAGTGCCTGACAGAGATGAAAATTTAGTTTCATTTATTGTGTGCGAAATTGGAGGAAAAAAAGTA
Source organism: Germaria angustata (assembly GCA_963681545.1). Classification (NCBI taxonomy): domain Eukaryota; kingdom Metazoa; phylum Arthropoda; class Insecta; order Diptera; family Tachinidae; genus Germaria; species Germaria angustata. The sequence continues at coordinate 92,438,576 of OY812999.1, read as the reverse complement.
AATTTATTTAAATAAGTAAATTAAAATAAAATAAGTAAATTTAATAATTTATTAACGGCTTTGAAATGAGTCTTTATTAAAAATACACATATATTGGAGAAAAAATAAGAAATTTTTTTGCTGTTTCTGAAAAAAATAGTAATTTTGATCAAAGGAGTAAAATGCTAACTTGAAAAAGATGTTTTGCAAAAAAAAAAAAGAAAAAATAATAACTAAAAAAAATATATGAAATTTTGTGGGCGATTCAAGTTACTGGATAATTTTAAAGTAGGTTTTTCTTCTCTATAAAGATAAAAATAAATTTTTAAAACTTTTCATTAGCCTAGTACGAGGTTGGGTCCTGAATTTTTCCATTTGTATTAATAACAATGGTAATGCCACTAAAAAATAATCTCGTATTCTATCTTTACTTTACTTAGAGTAAATATTTAATTGTCACTAAACAGTGAAAAAGACGATACGTATACAAAAAAAATTACTTTGTCAAACTTAGAGCTTGACATAGAGACAGGCCAATAAACTTTTTTAAATCAAATCAGTAAATGAAACGAAACGAAACGAAACTTTTTGAGAAACTTTTGTAATTTTTAGGCAAAACGAATTAGTTCTATTTTTCACGACAGTTTATGAAAATAATAAATAATCGATAACATGTATGTTGTGGAAACACATAACATATATTAAGGACTGGTACCAACTAGGACCTCTAGCTTCAGTGCGACTTCTTCCAAATATTTATTATTGAAACGTAAACATGATGGGGGACTTGCCTTGGATTAATTTTTAGAACAGATAAAGTTGTTAATAAGCAAATGTTCGTAATATATTTAATTGCCAACAGCCCATTTAATTCTTGAAAGAAGACATGTATTTGGACCGACTCTTATTGAAAAATATAGCGCTTGTACTAGGAGACTGTGAATGAAAACCTGAAAAAGTTTATCCACAATATGATGTGTTAGGTAAGTTAAGGTTCTAAAGGCAGCTTTCGCTCACTTGCGTCCCTTTGTGTTACCCGAAATAGATATTTCCTATCTGAAACAGAAGAGTAAAGAAGACAGAAAGAGGAAAATATCTACAACCTACAATCGAATCTGTGACCTTCTGGCTACTAGTCTAGTACTCTAGCTGCTAGCCTACGAGGGTACGTATACGCATTATTTTTTAATCTATCATACGCAACACAGTTCTTAAGTTTCTGTGAAAGAAATTTAATTTGAACTGCAATTCATAGATATGGATTATTGGAGTCGTTTCACTTCCTATACATAAAGAGATTTTCCAAGCTACATTATACCAGTTTAAAATGCACACAGTCCCATACATTTTTCCAATTTTCCAAATATGAATCAATGAAATTTATTTTGCTTTGGGAAATACGCCTTTTAAATAGTTGGCCCGTATAATACTCAGCCCAAGCATACGTTTTTCCATCTCTGCTTGTATTGCTGTTCATTTAAGAATCGTACACTGGAGAAGTCTTTAGTCTAAAGCATTTTCACTACACTAGATTACTGGATACAACTACATGAATGCAAACAAATTTTGAAATGTGTATTCAATATTATTTGAGTCGTTGAAACTTTGCCAATAGAGCTTGTTAGACAAGTGCTAGAGCAAATGAAATACTATTGAAAATTCAAGTACTTTTTGTTGGAGGAAAAGTTGGAAAGAAGTCTAGCAACAATAGAAATGAATAAATGAAGGAGGAGAAAGACCACAGGAATTTTACAAACTCACTCTATATCTTATTGGAGGATGCTTAAGTACTAAACTATTGAACTCTTATAGTACGAGGTGGCATTTAAGAGAAAATACTAACTTCAAATTGCTTTAAAAAGAGTTTTGTTAAAGAAAATATCACTAGCAGAAAGTTATAATTAATTAACTGTAAAGGAACTTTTTAGACTGCGTGCTTAAAGTACACGTTTAATATCTATCTATAAATGTATGTGATTGACAATCAAGGTGCTTAATCATGGCATTATAATTTCAAAGATTTTCCAAATGACAAACCATTAAACTGGGAATGAGCTTTATGTATATGTATGGGTTAGTGTACAAGGAACTCTATGGAGATTTGCCAAGTGTATGAAATATTGTTGAGAGCACATTTGCAATTTTTAAACCTTAAAGCATTTGATGTTTATTAGGTACAATGTAATTGTATTTATTTCAATAAACAGTTCCATGAGCACATGAGTTTATGTGTATGAGTGTGTGTGTATGTGTGCCTAAGGAAAATAAACTCCTTCAACACGTTTTCATGTTGCCTAGAGTTGTTCGTAAATTTTTTTTCTTTTCGTACAATTTTTTCTAATAATAAGTGTGTTCGAGAAATCTGTAAATGCAGGAACATACATGCTCGTTGTTTCTAAATTTATACACATATGCATTTGAGTTATTTTGAAAAATTAATTAATATGAAACAAGTGTCTGATTCAATTTGCAGCATTGTGAGCATTTCATTTAAATGTAAATCAAGATTGACTTAATTTGAAAAGTGAAAGACGTTTTGTTCAGTGTCAAAGTCCATTATTTAAATTTACTATGCAGTATTAAATTTTAATGTGAAGAATAAGTTCATAGTTTAGTTTGATCAATTCCAGGACTTGGATGAATTTATTTTAAAACCTTGGCTTGGCTTATAATATATGTTAGCTAATGGTCTTGCTTCATAGCATTTTTAAATGGTATATAATATTTTTACTCTACAAAAGCAAAATAAATGATTTTGCATATGCAACGCCTAAAACCATAGTTTATATATGTTATGAACAGGCAACACTTAGTTGCAAAGCGATAGTTAACAATAGCACAAAAAGAAATTAAAAGGCAATAGAAAAATAGTTTGTTAATTGAAGAAAGTACATTAAGACTTTTAATTTAAAAGGTGAAAACCGAAGAAGATGTATCAAATATATATCTCACGTATCAAATATATAGGCCAAGCCAATGACCAGAAGTATTGAAAATAGCGGTTTTGTTGGTATAAGACATGTTGGTTATCAGGAGTAAATTCAAAATATTTTGTCCGCGAAGCCCAAACTCTATTCAGTAACTGGATCCAAAAATAATTTTCTCAGGTTACCTGAAAAAAATTTGTTTTGTTTTGCCCCTTGCGGCAGTTGTCTTTACGACTACCTGCCTGTTTATGTAAAACGAAGGGTAAACTCACTTCATATACTTGTATTAAAAATACAAAAATGAAGAACTTTAAATGTATGTTGTTTTTAATGCAAATAGACGAAGTAAAATTTTTTCCGCGTTTTATATAAGCAGACAGTAAGTTGTAAATATTATGCAGGTCCTTCCATAAGTGAATATCTTTACTATTTTGATAACAATTGGTTTGAAAAGAATTGTATTGGATGATGTTGGTAAGATCTAATAATATCCTTAGATATAATAATTCTCAGAATGAACAATAAAGAACTGAAAAGGTGGAGATGGCATGACAGTTGTTCAACTTCTGTACATTTTTGATTTAACTCTTATTATGATTTTATAACAAAGTGCCTTTAATGTGAAATCAAAAAACATTTTTGAGTATTTCACTTTAAATATTGTGAGCTTTGCTGTGTTCGATATCAAATCATAAGACACTGCCTGTAATAACAAGTGTCACAAAAGTTTTGTCCTGACATAAAGGTAATGTAATAGTTGAACTATGGCTGCTTATTCGTTAAAATTTAAAAAAGGCCTCCGTTTTCATTAAGAGTTTATCCCTGAGGTGTGTATCGCTTTATAGTTTGATGGCAACTAATTTCCTAAATCATATATATCAAATGCATAAATGGCAGACAATTCAAAAAATGCCATTACTTTTGCGCCTATCCGTGTAACCGATATTAAGAAAAAGGACGAAGAAGAATTAAGAAGTTAGACTTCTTAATTATATACTCGTAGATTCGTATTTGTTTATTGCACATGCCTCACCTACTCTACAGCGTATGATTAATATTTAAACATTCCGTCATACTCATACGCAGTGAAGTTTTGTGTGTAGAGCACAAAATTGCATTTTGCTCCTTGCGATTTAGCATTATTTGTGTTTAATTATGTTCCAAAATTAATAATTTAGAGTTTATTAGAAAATGTGATTTTTTAATAAATTTTTTTTAATAATAATCTTTGGTCACATTCCACATGTTTGTCGTTTTTAAGAAAGATAAGAAAAGGCATCCGTATAAACTTTTTTGTAAAAGCAAGAAGGATATACAAAATAAAATCAAATCACATATAATGACGTGTATTATTTTAAATTACATTGGGGACTCAAGTTTCATCAACACGTACAAACGCCCGGGAAATCGCATTCTTTTAAACAAACATGTTCGCTTGTAAAAAAAGAAACTGTTTTACCAAGTGAAGAACACAACATTGGCTTAAAATAATACTACTTTTTATATGCGAGTAAAATGATCTAGAATATTATAATGCATGTTTGCAATATGTTATTTCAAAATTTTTTGGTGTTTAGACAGAACTGTTAATGGATATCGTTGCTCATGTTGATTGTGTTGAAAATAATTTCTTGAGGACTTTAATGTGCTGTATGAAGGACATGTAGAAATACAAATAAAACCATTTAAATGTGCATGACGCAAAACCTTAAATCAAAGTTTTATTACTATACTTTTGGTTGTGTATAACTAAATAAAATAACAAAATAAAAAATGGCTGACAAAAACGTATCAAGAAACGTGATTAAAAAGCTTAAATTCTTTTGTAAAATTAAAATTATTTATTTTAACAATATGACTTTAAGGAATTTATTTAAAATGATGTCCCTTACATTAATTTTACCTTCTAGAGAAACTTCTGCTCCGAGCCATCAGGTAGACCTTCAGCTTTTAGTTTTACATACAATGTAGGGCAGAGGTAATTTCATAATATCAATTGGCTGCTATTTTTTTGCAGATGACTTCAAGAGCTATTGCGATTTGACTTTTATGGTATAGATTTAGAGATAACTCATTGTCAACAAGCCATAAAGCAATACACCCTCCTGTAATGTGGAATTATTTTTACTATTTATTTGACAAATTTTTAGTCCGTTGTTTTAACGCAATATCAATTTTGTCACAGTGTTTTGTATGCTTCACTTAAACAAACAAAAATAATCGTTTCTTGGATACAGAATATCCACATGAAATGCATGAAGTGCTAATCGTCGCGTTAAAGTGAAACAGTAATTGGCCCTTATTTTTTTTAAAACGCCGATGGTGAGCGTTACAGGTGGATGCTAATAATGTTTTCTTCTTCTACTCTTTCTTTTTTCGGTCTTTATTATGTGCAAATAATATTCTTAATGCAATTTAATAATGAGAAAATGTTGAATACAAATATATATACATATTAATTACTTTCAATAATGAAATAATTTATTTAGGTTAAACATTTTATGTAGACAGTTGCCACCCCTAAGGTAGGCTACATTTTTATTTGTTTAAGTTACAAACATATTTAGATATCACTGAATATTAAGTTTGGATTTTAATGCACTTTTTTCACTACTTCTTTCATGGCATCAAAAGTTAAATCAAACCATAAAGCGTAAACAAACACATCTATATAAGCTCAACCTAAAGCTAAAGCGAAATATTTCTTTTAAAAATACTCGTTTTCTAAACAAATTAAAATGTTTTTTCTTAAAAAAATTTGACACGCACTACCTGTCAAAAATCACATTATCATATAAAAAGGCACGAATGGTATTGCAAAATACAACGCTACAAATAAAAAGTATTATATACGAGATAAGTTTTTAAAGTTATTTTGAGTACAAAGTTCATTTTGAGGTATTCGTTCAATTTCAAAAATTATTTTTTACTATTGCCGATGATACAAATGTTACGAACAACATTGCCACGTAAATACTAAATTATAAGACCCTTTTAAGCTTTCAAGAATAGCTCTGAAAATTTTCACTAACTAATCTGTAGAATTTTTAACTTCCACCAAGTTATTTGTATTTTTTTATTTAGGAATAATCAATTAAAAAAAATAGTTTTAGCTATTTTTTAAATTTTGATTCTCAACTCAGACTTTGAAAAAGTTTAGAAGGAATCATTTAAATCTTTGTGCAAAATCTGTAACCAATGGATTATGATTAAAATTGCTAAAAATATTTTTTTTCGCGCACTTTTACCAAGTGAACATCTAAAAGCAAATATTTTACTAGATATTATTTACAAGGGTAAGCTAAGTACAAAACTTTTGATTATAAAATATATTCTTGCTCAAAAATTAAAAAAAATTGCGCAACAAATAAAAAGCTTTGGTTCGGATTACTTTAATCATTTATCTCTTTAATCCAAGCGATTTAACTTTTTTTGAATCCTGCAGTAGTCTTGATTTAATATTTTCAATGCTAAAATTTTTATTATCCTTCTTTTAATTATTTACATATTAATTTCATATCTAGGATTTTTCATAATTAACTAAGAGTTATTATTATAAGCACGAGTTTAATTTCAATTAAAACTTAACTTGTCGAAGAAGTTGGCGTTTTATTATTTGTGAATAAAATTATTAAACAGCTTTGACTTGACGCATTCCCTTGTTGCCAATAATAAGATAGCGAGGATCCAATTATTGTTAGTAAAAAGCTGCTTAGAAACCCAAGCGTAAAAAGATTTTCAAATCGTCCCTCATAGAAAACGTTGCCTTTTTCCTCTTTGTGCGTTATACCTGCGTGAACATTAGCCGAAATTAATAACGTTGTGCTTGCTGTGAATGTTATTACAGAAATCTATAATACCCCCTACTTTAAGCAAAAGATTACCCAGCAAACGAAATGTAAACCATGTGGACATTTCTTTTCTACAATTAGACAATTACTGCCTACTACTCCGATTATCACTTCTTTCGGAAAAGGAATAGTGAAGAGAGGACAGGTGGTGGAATGAGAAAGATGAATTCTTTTTACAACTCTCCTATTGTGGGTTTTATTAATTTTTATATGTTGCAATGCCTCTGGTGTACATAGACTAATTAACTTTCTGAAACTCTATATATAGTCATTTTTTAATTGCTTTACTGCACCGGCGATTCTGCTAACATTACCAACGCAAGAGGTCGCTGTGATGTATATTACGATAGAAGAGTATCAACCGCTGACCGTACTGTTCAACGACCAGTGATATGCCTTCATCACTTAGGCAGTACAAAAACAAATAACACAATGTCACGCTAATGTACATCAAAAAGATGTACAGGAAACTCATGTTCTCATTCGTAAATTGCCTTGTAGCCGTCGTTCTGGCTGCCCAGTCCAACGGCTTGGACTGGAGGACCTTTAATAAAGTTTTAAAAAATGGATGTTTTAATAACAAGCGGCACTGCAGATCCTAAAGAAAATAATTACAAATTGCTACGAACGTTTTCTTGCAACCTTATGTTTGCCGGGGCATTTACGTGTAAATACACAAATACACACTCATAATCGTGCATTCTTTGAAAAGCTGTAATATAATTTTACTGTAACTGTTATTGCGTGCCGTTAGCACAATAATGAGCATTTAACATGTTTCCATTTATATGTCTGTGTCTGTGGCTGTGTTTGTTTGTCTCCAACTCTTTGTTGTTAATGTAACCATATTATTTTTCGGGTTATAAAACATGCTGTGCAAAAGTAAATTGTCGGCAGGTAAAATCAGATAAATTTAATGTTTATGCGGGGAATTTTATGGACGCGTTTTGTTGTTGGCATTTTCAATAGCAAAAGTGTTAATTGGTTGTAAGTTTTAAGAGTGCTAACGTGTTGCTACCAAACTTAGACTTAAGAGAATGGCTTTTACATTGAAATTGTTGTCGTTGTAATTAAATAGTAATTGCAAGCAATTGACATACAAAATTTCTTAGAGATTTCAAGCATAAATTTTCGTTCATTCAATTAACAAATTAAAATTAATGTATATAGTTATGACTTAATAAGTTTATAATTGGCACAATAACTGCCACCCAGGACCTTGGCCTTCTTCACTGTGGAATACTGAGGTTCTTTTTATTATTCTCAATAATTTAATCTAAACTAAAATGTGTATTTAATTTGCAATATTAAGTAATTAAAATATGGTAGATTAAACAATGTAGTATTATTGTTTTCAGTTTCATAGTCGTTGGGTTTTATTTTTAAAAACGAGTCGAATTTCGTTACGCGGTTTATTTTCAAAAAAAGTGTAATTTTTCTACTGGATCCTTGGCACAATTGAAATAAATCAAAAAGTGATTATCAAACATATAGATTTATGCCTACTTAAACTTTGTGTGTGGATACAGCAGGTAAAAAGCAGGCAGTTTGCCATATTTGCTGTCCATAGCTCCACTCACAATGCCACACAATCCCGAGAAAACCAAGCCTTACCGTGAAATGTATTCCATAAACATTAACAACATAATGAAAAGCAATAGTTTTGGAACTTCAGCCACTTGAGAGCCTGACTATAAAAATAAAATTAAGTGATAAATTGTGGAAATAATTAAAACATACAAATTTTTTTTCTTTAAAAATATTTGTTGGCAAATCCTCTGTTCGTATGTAAAAAAATGAAGTAAAATTTAATAAACGAAAATTTATTTTTATAGAAACTTAATTTTTTATTCTACCATTTGAAAAATGTTTACAATTCTGAGCGACTTGAATTGAAATTTCTTAGCAGCTGTTAGATATTGATTAAAATTCTCGTCCAAAAAAATGTTTCTATAAGATTGATAAATACTAAAAAATTCAAGTCCTACTAAATACTCATTCAGGACATACCAAACTATCAAAATAAAAAAGCTCAACAAAGACATTGTTATTGCTTAAGATAAAGCATTTTGAAAGTAATTAATTGATAATTGAACATTCTTCTGCAAACACTTCAATATTGGAGGGTCATTCATAAAGCAAATGAAAAGTTCAGCAAATTGTCAACAACTTTCAAGCGAAAATTCCCAACAGAAATGTTAAATAGCAAAAAGACAAAATGTGATAATTAATAAAATTAGTTTCGAAAGGCAAAAGATAACGAAAAAAAGATGATAATATATTAAAGTGTTCACAAAGGAATAATAAGGAATTTTTGTGTTAAAGTATATTTTATTAGGGGGAAAATACACCATAAATACAAGATAAGACCTTAAAGGCCTAATAACTAAGTCAATTGTGGCTGATAAATAAGCAAAGGTATTTAGTATGGCTTTTAGCACTTAGTAAAATACGAGAGAGGGTCGATACGGCTATGACTTTTTGCATGAAGTTCCTTCAGGCTTGAAAATAAGATAAATCTGGAAAATAGGGTGGTTGATCGAGCAATCCCTACCTGAATTTACAATTGAATTTCACAATAAAAACTGCACATGTGTGCATCCTTCCTTGGTTTGGTGGAAAAAAAAAACGATTTTCTTGGATAAAGCGGTCGTTTTCTAATAATTTTTAAATTAACCAAATAAGTTTTTCTAATATTCATCATTGATTGCATTATCTTTTTGATGGCAGAAAATGTCGATTATAATGCGTGCATAAAAAAAAACAAGTGGCAGTGGCTATATTGATTTACCCACCTTGGGCTTCTTTAGCGTCGTCTCACTCCGAGAAAACCACTGTTTTCATTGCTGTTTGGTCTTTGGTGTGTTGTGGTGTATTATGGTGGATCCATGTTTTGCTCATAGTAACAAAATGTCACAATTGCAATTGTAGTCTATTATGAGCAAACAGGGTACCCACTTTTCGGAAAGTGATGATTCAAAATTGAAGCCACTAAGCCATGTGATATGGCTGTGCTCCATGACAGGAGCAGTGATGTCCTTTTAGTTAATATGTACAGAATTCAAAAATTACAGAGTTCTTTGAACACAAAAAATTGTTCATTAAATACATTGTCAGAAATTATATCATATTGCAAAGCCCAGCTTCATTAGATTTAAGTAGTTAATGTTTTGGTTTTAAGGAAATTTTCCTTAAAAATTTTTAATTTATTTTTAGGAAGTCTTTATTTGATTTTTGTAAATTTTTTAGCTAGTTTTTTGAGAAGTTTTGTTAATTTCTTCAAAAAAATTTTGCAAGATCTTTTAAGCTTTACTTTTTGATACACTGTAAATAAAATAAAAAGTTTGTATGTTAAAGCCTGTTTATTTAAAAATTTGTTATTGAGTCAAGAGGGAAATAATGTTAATAATTAAAAGAAATATCTTACTATAATTCATATTTTATATAATTTTTATATATTTCATGTTTAATATGCTTTGTAAAATATAAGCAAATAGCAAATATACTAGTAAGTACTATTTACAGCCAGGCGAACCCTTTCCCATTCAAGCATTATGGACTATTTAGTTCATAGTATAGTAGACCCAAAAACACTTTTCATTCGTTGCTAGAGTTGGCGAAATTTTTTGCATATTGTTGTCATAATTACTGTCGTTTACATAGTAGTTAGATGTTCTATTGTTCTTGTAGTTGATATTGCCAATGAAACAGGCCAAATTTGTGATTGCAGCATTTTTATTGGTTTTTTACTATTTTATAGAGAATTTTTTTCTCTGCCACTTAATTGTTGTGCCACTTTTGTTAACAGTTGAAAAACTTACAATTTGAAACAAAGAAAATATTGTTTGACGCCCATTTGTATGCAATATTTCTGAATGAATATATCATGAAAGGATGTTATTATTTTTTATTTCATAGTGATGTTTAGACGTCAAACAGATGTTATAAGGAAAAAAATACGAAATAAAAAGAATTGAAATAGATAATTTTCACGAAAAAAGGTAGTATTTTTATTAAAGTGTTTATAACTTACTTGTCTTTAAATTGAAGTAGGTTCTCTTATATTGACGAAGTGTTAATGATATGGTTTTTTAACAATTCAGCTTTTTATGCTTTTGTGATTAGTATGCCTTTTGATTAAATTTTCCATAAAAATATTCATGCTTGGATGGTAGCATGAGTTTGTTAAAATTGTCTCAAATATGTTTTGTGATTAAGTGTGATAGTTTATGGATAAGCATTTCCTGTTTGCTAATTTGAAATTGAAAAGCATGTTAAAGGAGTTTAGAAAATTATATATTATTTTTTTTGTTGTCTATTACGTATTGCGTGAAAAAATAAAATTTTCACATTCCAGTATTTAGGGAGGGGGTGAGGGGCGACGGTACTGGGATGACTTAATGTAGACTGATATATGTCCGATTGTATTAATGTGTAAGAAAATTTTTAATGGCCTATATTTGAATGATTCTAGTGTCTATGCAAGATTTTTGTTTTGCTGAAAAGATATATTAGGATGTACGAATAAATACATTAAAAACAATTTGCGTGTTTTTATATAAGAAGGATAAAATGGTCACCTGAATCTGTCTTTAATTTTGATGGGCATTTGTTTCATGGTCATGTGAAAGTGCTGCTAAATTTATTGTTTAAATTTGTTCTACTCCTGCTTAAGTTATTTATAGAAATTGGCTGCTGTCTTAAGGTATAAATGTAAGCAAGAATGCAATCAGTTGTTAATTCAACTCAATTCAATTTTTAACTCTTTTGTTATTAAAAAAATAGCAAAATTATATAAAAAATGACTAATTTTATTTGTGATTTGGATTATTCTGTGAAACAAAATCTTTCATTAAAAGACAAAAATTAGAATGTAATATGTACTACAATAAAATTTTTTTTGTTCTAAAATTTTTCCACTTAATACATCATGATAGAAACTTGTGAAAAGGATCTATGTATTGCAAGGCACGTGAAAAATTGTATTTAAAACAATGTGATTATATCATTTATCCTAAAGCATATATATATCATTAATTGTGAGAACACTAAAAACGATTTTTTGTTAGTTGAGATAACATTGAAGATTAAAAAACTAATGATACACAAAAAAGCTTAATTTAATTAGCCTATTTTAAAAGTTCTGCTGTTTGCCACTACTTTCTCAAATTTTTGGCAGTACCTTAAATCTGCTTAATAACAGAGTTATACTCTTAATTTATTTTTTGTGATATACTCGTATAGGATACGTAACCAAAGCAATAATTCAACAATTATTCTGAAGCATTTTAGAATAATATTTGCTATAATTTAGCTGTTTTTTACTAAAATACATGCTATTTGTGTACTTTAAGATTCCCTCTGCTTATTTAACGCTCTTCATTATTACTAAACAATGTCATTATTTATGCTTTTAAGGTCTTGGTTGACAGTAATTTTCCACCTTTAGCCAAAATCAAGTCTAACTAATTTGTGTGTCTTTATTATGACTGTCTGTCCATCCCTTCATGCATCTGTGTGGTCCCAAATGTAATTAAAAATGTAAATTAAATGTGCAGCATATTGCAAACATGATTGCGCGCTAAATGTACTACATAGTACAAAGTGCGCCTTAGTTCTCATGCGAGATTAATAGTTTATGCTCTATACATTTTGCATAAATTTTCGTACATTTTATGGTAATGAAGCCATGGACGAGCAGTCAGTTTAATATAGTGAAATTTTTTTTGGAGAAAAAAATATTTATATATAAATAAAATAAATGGATCATAAATAAAGCTAAACGCAAAGTTTTAACATTATTATTGTGGTCTTAACATTGAATAATAAATTTTATTCGGGGCAAATTATAATAAAATTACACAAATTATCAGTAAATTTCAATTAAAGTAATAAAATGTTTATGAAAATAACAGGAAAATTCATGCAACTTTATTTGTAAAAGACGTATTTGAATATCTGATTTAGTTTTTTGTCCACTTAACTACGAGTCTAAGCCACTTAAAAATTTTCTATGTTCCCTTTTATCATTATTCGAATTTGTTCCCACCCTAAAATCATTTCCTATAAATCTATCACGTTTATTAAATATTTCACTTATTGAATACGTGTGTGCACGTAAACATTTATTGTGTTTCCTTAATTAATTTAAATAACGGTCTTAAACTTTGTGCTAAATTTAATTAGTTTATTAAGGAAACTGTCTTCTGGCGATTATAGACGACATGTTGTTCTTATAACATTATTGTCGTATAATATTGTGTGTAGTTTTTCCTGCCACTATTTCCTTCAAAAGTTTGGTTTGTTTGGTTTTAGGTTTTTAATGTCTCATATATGTAGTTTACGCTTCCGTTTCCATCATTTTGCCATTCCTTAATTAGCTGCTTATAACAATAATGTCAAAAAATTGCAGTCGAATGCTAATAACATACATGTTATAATGAATTATGACACAGAGTGTCTTGTTAGAGAGAAAACTTTGACGAGGTTGTATCTTGAGCACTAGATGGAAAATTTTATACAATTTGCAGGAAAAAAGTCTAAACAAAATTTAAAAGTATCTTATTATTATGTCATTTTGCACTGAGCACATTGAATGCCACAGAAGTAAAGTAAAATGTTTTGCATATGCAGCATGGATTCATTTAACATTTTTAATTTTCTCTATTAAGTTTTTAGCAAGTAAATATTAGAGCTTAACTTTAAATTTTTTATAAAATTTTTTTAATTCTTATAATATTCTTAAATAAAAATTCTGTAGCTCTTTAAAGTGTTCATCAAATATTTCTTTTAAATACAAACAGTGGGATACAATCAAGAAAATTTAATTTGAAAAAGGTCCTTAGGACACAAAATGCTAAAATTTATTATTTATGAAGTCCGACTATTGGAAAAGAAAAACACAAATAGAAATCGTTTGTTCAGTTGAATCACAACAGCCAAAAATATTAAAGCTTTTTAGAAAACATTTGTGAAAAAATATACTTTTGGATTGTGTTGTTGAATTGTTTATATATATAATTTTGTACATATTTTTATGGGTTTTTATAACACAACAAAATATATTTCCCAATTATTGTGGCTCAGTGATCTGCAAAAAGTTACAAAAATATATAACAAATCCATAAGAATATTTTACAAGAATATTGTTACGAAGAACAACAATCAAGAAAAATAAATAAATTGTTGCTACGTATATGACGAAAATTATGCAACAAGCAAAAGCCTTGCGGTGTTCACAATATTATCTATTGTTTTTAAAGAAAGCTTTAAAGGACGCTAAGATAGGCAGTACTTGAGTAAATATTGTTCTCTTAATAAAAGAATTCATTAAGATAAATCAGACTAATATGCTAAAGGCAAACAGTCTTATAGCATCGCACACATACTTTTAACATGATAATATATGAAACTAGAAAAAGAATTGAAATAGAAGAAGTTTTCATGGAGTATAAGGAATTCTTCTCAACTAAAAAAACAAAAGAAAAATATAGTACTGATGAAGAATAGAAAGTTCTCGTATTTTTATTCCAAAGAATGTTAGGTTAATGATGTTTGAATAAAATTTGACCAAGTGGCTTTTTATTTGGATCAGTTAGAAGAAGTCATGAAAAACATGTACATGATCCCCCACTTAGTATTTAAACGTACTTTCCCAACCTCTTCTAATCGTGAGAAAAACATTGAAAAACAAATATTATTCTCAAATGAAATCTTATCAGATTTGAGTTCGAGTTCACTAAGAACGTCATGTTCATTTGGTTGAACAAAAACCAAATAGTTAAACAGAATCTAATATTCGAAAAAGATCGATCGATCTCTGTGATCAAAATACATGAGTATTTATGCGGGAATATATTAAGGTATATACTGAAATGGAACCTTTATGTTGAGTTTTATAAGCTTACGTGTTTGCCATATTATATATAGTCTAAATAACTCATGATCATAAAGTAATACAAAGAGTTGTGACCAGGGACATTTTTCAATAAAATGAATTGTAGTCATCTATACTTATGATAAATATACATGAAACATATATTAAGCATACGCCACAAAACCATCTTTATAGCATTTTCTAGTGATGAATCGAATATTCCTTTTCGTATGTCATTTCATATTACAATCGGATTCATTTTCTTCAAACTAAGGGGGATATATGTCGAATATTTTAATAAAAAAAATACATAGAGTATATAACGACATGCAGGGTATGCCATCAAATATATTAATTTCCAATAATTTTTCATCAAAGAACTCAATATTTAATACAAAATAATAATATGTCTCCAGTTATCTAAGAATCTGCAGTCAGTATACCAAAATAATCAAAAGTGACGTCGATTATGAATGATAAGGATGCAATTTATTATTGGTATGCCGTATTAATGCTAAATAAAGCATATATAAAACATTTTTAAATAAAGTCAGTTCATATAATTTTTATAACTTTTAATAACTAAATGTCATTCTTTACAATTGCAAACTAGAGCTTTTAATTAGTCAGCTGCTAAATCTGCATTAAAATACAAAAATTGCAAAAGTGTCGTACGGGCAGGCCACACGATGAAACATTTAAAACAACAGCAGGGTAAACATGTAGTAACATAATAAAACAAGAGTTTATACAAACAGCAAGTAATTTTGCAAATTATTTTTACAAACTGAATTTACAAACATTACAAACTAATAATCATTACACTCATAAGCACAATGACACGAGAACCTATTCTCAGGCATACAACGGCGCCCTTTAATCCCTGAAGTGTAAATGGTTAAGCAAACGTACACACACATACACACAATATACGACTGTATAAGCATTTTCAAATAAAGTGTATGCTTGTGTTGGTGTGTACAACAATTAATGCATATTCTATTCTAAATAAATACGAAACCTTTAGTTGCATGCGCTGTGACAACAACTTGTCCACACATATGCAAATACACACACATTTATATGAAAGCAAGTTGTAGTACTACCGCTATAGTAACAAACATGTTCAAAATATATGTACGCACATATACATGTGCTTGTGGTGGTAATTAGTCGCAAATTGTGTGTATATAATAAACAATGACAATATAAGCAATCACAACCTCACTTTCTTACTGGGAGAACTCATTCTCCTTTTTATCAAAATAAATAAATGGCTGAATGGATGTACTTGATTCTCCGTCGTAAGAAGTGTGGGTGTTCCAAAAATATTTGCTAAAATTTGTGCATGTATTATAACAAGCATATGTAAATGAATGAAAATCTGGTATTTAGAAAACATTTCTTATTAGTAGAATTGTCACAATTTAGACAAAAGATCTTTTAGCAGTATGAATGGATTATATATGAAATGGCGAAGTTTAAGACAAAGTGAAAATTAAACAAACAGCTTCTTAAGCAAACATGTAACAAGCTCTTAACTCAAAAAACTACTTTTACAGAGAACTAGTATAACGTTTTCAATTTACATCTTAATATAAAATTAATAAAATAAAATTACCATCTCCATACGCGAATATACGAGATATTTGTGTGATACTTTTAGTAAACATATAGAGACAGATGATGTTTGACTTATTTTTTAAAGTTATTTAATGATTAATGATAAAAAGACAAACAATTCAGTCAGACTATTTTTCCAACCTTTTTTAATATATCTTTTAATTCATAAACGAGCCTTAGGTCTTTTATAATAAACTAATTTATTTTATTTCAATATTTCGAGCACAAGGAGTAAGTTAAACACCAGGCAGGCAGGACACAATTCGGATCAGAAATATAAGAATGTTTTAACTTCAAAACAAAACACAGCTTTCACAAAACATTGTTTTCATTGTAATCATAAGAAAGTATCAGTTTTAGCTATAGAAAGGAACTTTAAATAACGTTTTTGTTAGAGATGCTGTACGTACATGTCCAGATTATTACTGGAATGCCACAACAGGCTCAATGACCTGACGACTCATAATCATATTACTCTGATATGGCTACCAGGGCATGAGGGCCATGCCGGGAATGAGATGGCGGATATCTGTGCGAGAAGAGGGGCTGAGGGGAACTTCATTAGACCCACCCCTTCTTTTGGGTTCAACAAAAGTCTCCTTAAAGGGGAGATTTCGAAATGGACATCGTCCAGGATTGCACAACATAAGAATGACATCAATGGATTATGTCACTCCAAGAAACTCCTACGCTTTGACGCTGGGAGGGCGGATCTCGGTCTTAGACTGAACAGGAAAAACCTACGGACGCTGGTAGGGGCGCTCACATGCCATTACACCTGCAAAGCAAAAAGAGTGGGCTTATATGACACGGACATCTGCAGATTTTGCGGTAACGATGAGGAGTCGATGGAACACTTGATAGCAAATTGTGGGGCATTGTGCCACAGAAGACACAGGACTCTACATGCATATATGTTGAGTGAAGAAGATCTACTAATGCTCCCACTGAAGGAGCTGATCCTATTTGCGAAAGTATTGGACTGCTAGGGACAGGGGAGGCACAATAGATCAACAATGGTCGCAGTGAAAAGGGCCATCCTGGGCCAAACCCCCATTACATTACATTACATACATTAAAGATGCTTAATATTATTAATGTTCCAAATAATAAGATTATAACTGATATAGATAATTTTGCTCAAAACTAAAGGCATTTGACTTGTAAGTTAAACTGATAAATAGGAGTGGAAATAATTTTTTGGTTTTTGTAATATAATTATTAAGTTTTTTTTTAACTGAAAACACGTTTTGTTTTTCTGTTTCTTTAAAATTTGTTTCTTTCGTTTGATTTGTTTAAAATTTTTTTCAATTTGTTTATGTATGCATGTAAAAACAATTTTCAAATGTTTTCATTTGTTATTGTCACATTTTTTAAAAAAATTTTTCCTGAATAATACGCCAAAAGAGGTGTCGAAATATTGAAATGAAATAAATTTGTTTTTTTATAAAAGAGTTAAAGCTCGTTTATGAAATAAAACATATAAAAAGATCAATCAATTTATTTTAAGAATATAACAATCATCCTATGCAAGATTGTTAGTATTTGAATTCAAAGAGAAAAATACTATAATTAAAGAGCTATTTGAGATGAACTTTCTTATGTCTGACCTTTTGTTTTAAGGTGATAAAGAAAGTATTATTAATTTTCAGGTTGTATTAATTTGTCGCATTTTCAAATATGTATTTGTTTAAAAATCGTGACCAAAACATTAACTTTATGCAATTTTGTATATAAATTTTTTTGTTTTCGAAACTATATGTTACTATTATATATCCCTTATTTACTTAGAGTGTAGATAGATGAAATTGAATTGTTGTGGTAGTCGAAATTGTTAGCATCAAAGAAATATTGATGTACGAACATCTAAGTCCACAAAAACCATTTATTATTATTATTATTTTTTTTTTTTTCAAATCAATAATTCGAGTTACAGTTTGTCTAGAAATTGTGGCAAGTTGTCTAAAGTGATACGTAATCAATGAGCGTATATAGAATTTGGAACTTGTTCCCTTTAAATAGTTTTATTATTATTATTAATTTGCTCTATAATGTTGGTACCGTGGTCTAGTCAGTAAAAGAAAAATAAATTCACGGTACTAATGGAAAACTAAATCTATTAGAGCTTCTAGCAAATGCTGAGATAGTAATAGATATTTGTGAAAAAATATTGGATGATTAATTAAAAGCGAACATAACAAATCAAATTACAACATAAAACTACAAAATATGTTTGTTTTCAAGTGATTAGGCTTCCAGGCGTAGAGTTCTGCTGTATTTCAAGTATGTGATGACTTATGGCCCTCTAGCATTAATCCAGTTAATTTATAAGTCACGCTATGATTTCAACAAGAATACTGGATATGTTTGATAAAAAATATTATGGAATTTATAGAAACTGTTTTTAAATTTACGACCGAGAACCTGGGTTCGATTCGTGTTCAGGACAAATCATATCAATATCATATTAATTTTTGTTGGACTGTTTAAGTGATGAAGGCAAAGCTCTTATCACTGAAGAGTACCGGTAGCGATTGATACTCCTCTACGTTAATGTGCACTACATCAAGGCGACCTCCTTTGTCGGTAATGTTAGCAGAATCGTAGGCGAAGTAAAACAATTAATAAAATGGCTACACATACAGCTTAATTCTGCTATAAAAAATGCGGAATAGTAGATTTGTAAAAAAGAACTTAAGCTGTCTCTCTCTCCCTCTGTCTTCCCATTTCAGCACTTGTATACTATCCCTATCACAAAAGAAGTAATACCTACGTCTACTACTAGGCACTCATTGCCTGAGTGTTACTTTCTTTTATTATTATAAGATCTTAATCACGTTCTGTCATTACATATATGATATACGATAATATGTATTTATATTTATATTCGTTATTATTATTTTTTCTACTAGAACGATATAACATTAACATCAGCTGTCTTCTTAAGAATTTTGAATCATCTTTAAATTTCTAATTATCATAAATTCACAATTCATTTTTAATATTATTTCTGCCGTCTGTTACACCAGTTAATTATTTAGTTATTATTTGCACTTGCTTTAATTATAACAAAAATTAGAGGAACATTTCGAAAAATGTTGCAAAGTTCATGTTACAAAACATTAATTGTTCAAACTGTTTTCCACCCAATATTTTTTCTGTGTGTAACTAAAATAATTGTATTAGTACCAGTAGTAAATAATGCTAAGTGTAAATTTGTTCTTATATTCTGTAAGATTTATTTCACTTGGCAACCATAAATCGTTTTAAAATGATTTTTAAAGAAAATTATTTGCATATGGTTACTTAAAAGGACAGTTTGCATTGCATTGTATACATTGTGAAATGGAATATAATGCTTGAATCTTACTCGAAAATAAATAAGCTTAAAAGTATTATAGCAGAAAAGAGCATAAATGGGGGCAAAGTTAGAAAATACCATCTGAAACTAAAAACAATTTCAGTGATGATTTGGCTGGCAATAATTATATATCGAGCTAAATCCACAACTGATAATAAATTTTGGAAACTAATTGCCCAAAACAATAAATAATAAATTTTAATATAAAGAACTTATTATAGCTTGATTTCAGTTTACTCTTCTTTACATTTTGAGTTTTCCAGTCTATTGGCAGGCATAAATTAATATAAAATTTTTTTGTTTTTAATAATAAATAAATTGCTTCGACACCTTAAAATATTGTGATTATATCCAGATATTATTCCATGTGCATATGTTTGTTGCCATTCGTCCTTTACAGGCCTTCACACACTGAAGAAAAATTTCTAGTCCAAGTACTAATATATTGGTTCTATAAGCTCTTTAAAATCAATCAAACTGTAGTCCTTCCAAGTCACTGAAGGAAGCTATCGCGAATTAGAAAAAAATGCATGTCCATGTAACAGTAATAATCGCATTAATAATTACGAGTAATTGGTAGTATAGTGATATTCTACGTCTCTGAAAGATTTCTTATTATCGTTAGCATTACTTTGGCTTTACAATCTTTTATGAAAAATATTTTTTCCACAAAACGCCAATTTTTCTCTATATATAATCTGAATTTGGCCCTCTTTAATTTCAGGATTTCTCTCTCTTTTATCCTTAATGCTGATGTATACGTATGAATTTAGAATTGAAAACACATGCATAATTTTGCATGAAATTGCAATTTAAGTAAAAGAAATGTTTTTTTTTCAATAACATTCCCTAGAGATCATGACATAGACAAAATGCTTTTTTACATACGAGTATTACTTGTCTTTCTTGCATATGCTACAAATGTCTGTAAATTTTTTCTATTTGATTTCTTAACAAAAGGACACCCACTAGAGTCTTTGTCATTTGTTTAAAGTAGACTAAAGAAAAGTAAAAATAGAGCACAAACAAAAATACGATAGTCTTGCATTTTTATTCTTGACCAAATGTTTTTCCACAGAAAGCAATTTTGTGACTTAAATACGATTCTTAAAAGCAGAAGTAAATAATGTAGAAAATTCTATGGATTTACTTTGATAAATATTAAAGACTTTGGGAAGTTTGTTTAGTAAATAATGTTGAACAGAAAAATGAAAAAGTAGTTAATTTATGTAGATTAATTTTATGTACCAATTTAAGAGAATCCAAAATATATCGAAAGAAAACTACTACATTGCCTTTTAGTTTAGATTCTTTTCAAATATGGCTCTAAATAGATAAAGTAAGTTCCGCTCATTTGATTGGTTTCGAAACTATCTTTTCACACTCTATATAGAGATATGATTATAAACTTATCTACTAACTTTGAAAGTGTCTCTAATGGTGAACTATTCAAAAAGTTTTCGAACGGTAGACAGATCTGAAAAAGTCTGAAAAAGTTTTACTGTTAATTAAATATTTTCAGAATAATTTTGTATTTATTTCATATTAAAAATTGTCATAGAAATTGCTTTATATGATTATTCCAAAAGCTCCTTGCTCCAATTTAGCAAATGGCGCTAAAGGAATGCAGCCCATAGTACCTTTTTCTTCTACAGCGAACTGGCAAAATTACAGGAACTCCCCTAAAGATAATATTTAGCGTAGGGATATAAAATATCCAATTAAAAAAGTAATAGTTTTGGGGAAAATTGGGACCTTAATATCCTTTATGCAGACTGAATCTAAAATATTAATTTTCTGTTACCATTAAAAAAGTCAAACTTAATTGCTATTTTTAATATTATTTTCTTAAACACTGTGAACAATTTAATTGCATTCCTCATATTTTTAATAAAAGTATAGAAAAAGTAAAATAAAATTCCCTCAAATTAAATTTTGAATAAAATATATTGCAAGCATTTTTCAACCTACATATTCATATTTACATCCTTAATTTAAAAAGCAATACTTTATATACAATCAAAATTAACCGAATGTTATTGAAAGTTTTCAGAGAGCTATAAATTTAGGTTGAATTTCAATCGATGCAAGGATATGCCGATCTCACATATATCCTTAATTAAATTTATTAAGTGTAAGGCTTCTCGTTTTTAAACTTTCTTCTTATATGTGATCCACACAAGGCAGTAATAAGTAGTATTTATAAAAAGGCTTTTTTTTAAGCGGATGTGTCCAGTAAAGTTCAAGATGTTACGAGCAATGGGATTAGGATGGGACTCGAGTTTTGTTAAATATTTGCCTGCGAGCTTTGAAATTTCAGCGGTCGCAAGTGGCATATTTAAATCACTATGTAAAATTGAATTTTTCATGTACCAAGGAGCCGATGTTATTAACCTTAAAATTTTGTTTTGCATTCGTTGGATTCTCTCAACATTGGAAGCTGAAGCAGTGCCCCATAGCTGAATTCCGTAACACCATATGGGTTTCAAAAGCGACTTGTACATTAAAAGTTTACAATCTAGACTGAGGGTTGAATTTCTACCATTCAGCCAATGGATCTGAGTTAATTTAAGTTTCATTTGTGTCAGCGTAGAGTGAATGTGGTGTTTCTATGTAAGTTGTCGGTCAATGTGTATACCAAGATATTTCACCTGTGAATGTTGAGGAACAACTTGATTGTTGATTTGAATGGGGGAACCAGTGTCAGTCACACTTTTGTTCATTTACTTTTATTCTTCATAAGTTTAACCACAGTTCCAACAGGTTAATATGTTCCTGAAGATATCGGGATGCCTCGTCAGGGTTTCCATGCGTACTAAGGCAGGCTGTATCTAGCAAACATTTTTTATTATTAATTTATATTTGCAATCTGTTTACAATAAAACAATAAGCAAATCTATTACCTACACATAGAGTAATGTAACAGTAGAGTTAAATTCCATTAAATTTAACAATCCAAGTTATGTTTTCACAGTTATTCAAAAATATAACAATGGTGTTTTAACAAAATATATGTCACTTAAGAACTAAACGGGAGCTCCAGTATGTGCAGTCTTTTTAATCGTCTTACTTCATCACCGTCATCTAAGAGAGTTATGGCAAGAACGTTTTCATGGTCGCTAAGTCTTTTTAAATAATTATTGCTATATTTTTTGATTTCTTCTTTAATATTTGGAATATAGATGATATATTCGGTTCTAAGAACGGTTTTAAGAGTTTTGAATAAGCGAAAAACAATTCTAGCCATTTTTATTTGTACTTAATCGCTTGTTTTGTACTTATATACAACGTCAAACAACTTAGACATTTAATTTTTTTTTTCTAAAATCATCATTCGAGATATCCTTTATTTAATGTCTTTATTTATTCAAAATATTTATTGTTTGTTGGTTTAGCTGACTATATCCCTGCATTTCATTGGCGGTAGCCAAATCATCAGAACTCTTTAGCCAACTCATTTTTTAAAAGCATTCAAACTCTTAAACTTTTACAAAAGTCAACAAATATCATATGAGAATTCTATTGAAGGGCGATTAATTGTATAAAGGTGTAAAAAAATTAAAATTATAATTGTTAGATTTATTCTGTTAGTAAAAGTTAAGATATTCTACAGTAACCGGCAGGATGGTCAAAGCTCAGGCAACTAAATGAATCGGGAATCACATCCAAGGCACGTGCCAAGAACCGGAACCATCTTATATATCTTATATATCGTGTATCGCAGATGTTCCGCAACACGAGGTGTACATTTCAGCTTGACATTTACCTCCCTATCACCAGATTTCCATTAGGCACTATTCAGCATAACCGCGCTTCGGAAACTCTCGCTTGACATCATATTTCTAAGATTCATGGAAGATAGCTACCCCATAAGTACATGCTTTACAGTGACATTCGGACCCAGCTTATCACTCACCGAGACTTCGAGCCCGACCTCCACTTTTTATTCACCTTAGAAACAGCACCAGCACCAGACATAGCAGCAGGAATAGGCAATACAGAGTCCAACCTCCCCTTAAGCCTCTCGTTCTCTACAACAAGCCTCATCAGTAACTTCTCATAACGTGAAGTGTACTCAAGAATGTCACGCATCAATGCCTTGTCAACATCACCCTTTAATATCAAATTATTCGCAAGCAAGTCGACATCATCACCACGACGCCTACATCTGCTTTCCCTCCTAGTGACCATAGTGAACCCCCATTCGCCGACAGACGTAGTCGTGACGACAGACTCATCAGCAGCAGCATCAGAAGCTATTTCAGCCGCATAAGCCTTCCTCGCTGCCATCGGCGTACCTGGCTATAACCGGTTGCCTCCACTCTCCGTTAAACTAACCGAATGCTTCAGCAAACTCCTTCCAATCGGTAGCGGTCCCATCACATCCACAGTTGTATCGCTCATTTCGGCTTCCTTTGAGGAATTAGGGGAAAACGGCAACACTGATACAACCGAAAACTTTCAACGACAACACCGATTGTTCGGTTTCCAGTCACCTTCCCGTATATACACTCAAATCATAAAAACTTCATTCGTAATTGAGTCACAATGAGGAATCCCAACAGTTGAGAAACAATACCCAAAATCCCAAAAGTTCCCTGGGACTTCCCCAGAAAAACAACGGCAACGCTGGTCCGACCGAAAATTCGCAACGGTAACACCGGTCGATTTCAAGTGATCCTCCTGTATGTACACTCAAAATCAATTCATTCGTAGTTCACTCACAACTAGAAAAATATGATTGAATTCTATATAATTCTCATATAGTTTGTGCGGCTTTTTGTAAAAGTATATAAGTGTGAATGCTATTCAAACATTATTTGGCTAAAGAGCATTTTTTTAATAAAGTGAAGTTACACTCAGGCAATTAAATTAAGGTGTTACTTCTTTTATGAAAGTGATAGGGTCGAGAGGACAAGTGGTGAAATTAGTAGACAGAGAGAGAGAGAGAGAGAGAGAGAGAGAGAGGGAGAGAGAGAGCTTTTAATTTCTGTGTTACAACTCAGCTATTCCGCGTTGTTTATTATTATTATTATTATTATTATTATTATTATTATTATTATTATTATTATTATTATTATATTTTTTATAGCAGAGTGCAGCGTCTCTGATGTTAAGTGACCAGTGTTATGCCTTTATTACTTAAACAGTCAAACAACAATTAACACAACGCCACACTAAGTAAATCAGAAACACTCATGATGTTAATTTTTTTTTAATGACTTATCTTGAACAGGATACTAACCCAGGTTGTCAGTCATAAATTGCTTTGTAGTCAACGCGCTAACTACTTTATCCAACAGCGCCAACGAAATGCAGGCATATTCTCAGCTTGGCAAAGCCACATACCCCTTATCTAAAACACATTCCAGGTATGAAAACTCCCAAAAATTGAGGTTTAAATCCCCAATATCCCAGAAATTTCACGGCGCTTCACCGGGGGAAAAAACGGCATCGCTGATACAACCGAAAAATTTCACTGAAAGCACGGATCGTTCGATTTCAAATCACCTTCCCGTATATACACTCAAATCATAATCAATTCATTTTTTTATTTGTTTATTGAGAGAAAAAGTATATATATTTGTGCTATAACAAACAATAGTTAGCAAGAGAAAAAGGTTAATTACTTATATACAATGTCTCTAAATCAAGTGCTCTAGTATTTTCAATATAATAGCGGCTTGTTTTTAACAAGTATAAATTAATTTTATGAATAAAGAAATAATTTTTTTATTTTATATAAAAGGATTTTAATTGCAATGAAATTATTTGAAAAAAAAAAAATTGTTTTTTTATATTAAAATCAAAAGCTTTTTGTGGCTTTAGCTCTTCATATGCCGACATTTCATTGGTTGCTAAAACCAAATCGTCAGTAAAGTTTAAGCAACCAATGAAATGTCGGCATATGAAGAGCTAAAGCCACAACAAACTTTTGATTTTTGTATGCATTTTGCAATAGCTCTAATTGTTTCTAACGATTACTTGGGGAGAATATCCCAAATAATGAATTTTCAATATTAAGTTTTTTATATTTTTTTTATTATTAATTTATATTTGCAATCTGTTTACAATAAAACAATAAGCAAATCTATTAACTACACATAGAGTAATGTAACAGTAGAGTTAAATTCCATTAAATTTAACTATCCAAGTTATGTTTTCACAGTTATTCAAAAATATAACAATGGTGTTTTAACAAAATATATGTCACTTAAGAACTAAACCGGAGCTTCAGTATGTGCAGTCTTTTTAATCGTCTTACTTCATCACTGTCATCTAAGAGAGTTATGGCAAGAACGTTTTCATGGTCGCTAAGTCTTTTTAAATAATTAGAACTATACTTTTTGATTTCTTCTTTAATATTTGGAATATTGAGATCATTATGAATCGTATTTCTTACATACGATGGAGCGCCTATTATAAGCCTAAGTTTTGGACTGATACTTTTGAATAATATCAATATTAGAGTAAGAAGCTGTTCCCCATAATTGAATACCATAAGTCCATACAGGTTTTAATACTGTTTTACACAATAGTAATTTGTTACTAGCACTTAATTCTGACCTTGGCCCGAGAAGCCAGAACATTTTTCTTGTTTTAATGTTTAGTTGCTCTCTCTTTATATTTAAATGCGTCCTCCAAGTTAAGCGCCGGTCAATGTTGAGGCCTAAGTACTTAACTTAATTTGAATGAGGTATTATAACACCGTTTATGTATACAGGCGGACAGTCACTGTCATTAAGTACAAATGTGACACGGGCAGATTTTTCAGCATTCACTTTAATATTCCATTTATTTAGCCAACTGCTCATTAAGTCGAGCTGCATTTGAATCATATTTGATGCAATAGCAGCAGAATCGTTAGCTGCAAGTAGAGCGGTATCATCAGCGTAGGTTGCGACTACTACATCGTCTTTTGTTGGCATGTCAGAAGTGAATAACGTATACAAAGTTGGTCCCAGTACGCTTCCCTGTGGTACACCAGCTTTAATATCGCCAATTTCCGAATGCTCGTCGTTGATGTTTACATAAAAAGAACGATCACTAAGGTAGGTCTTGAGCAGGAGGTAGTATGGAGCTTCCAACAAGTGCTTTAATTTAAATAAAAGGCCATTATGCCACACTCGGTCAAATGCCTGTTTAACATCTAAAAAAACTGATGAACAGTATTGTTTTTTTTTCAAGAGATTCTCTTATTTTTTTAACAACTCTATGGCATTGTTCAGGAGTTCCATGTTTGTTTCGAAAACCGAATTGATGGTCAGGTATGATTCTAAGAGATTCTAGCAACGGCATCAATCTTTTTTGAAAGAGCCGTTCAAATAGTTTTGACAATACGGGCAACAGGCTGATTGGTCTATAGGACTCGACGAAGTGTTCAGGCTTATTATTTTTATGAATCATAATGACTTTTGCATGCTTCCATTGAGTTGGAAAATGTGACAATCGCAAAATGGCGTTAAACACAACTGTGAGAAAAATCAAACCTTTTCTAGGCAGATTTTTAAGAACTTTTGCGTCCATGTTGTCAAAGCCTGGAGACTTTTTTGCATTAAAATTGCTAATTTCGGCTTCAATTTCTTGACGTCTAAAAGGTTTAATTGGCTTACTCATTTGACATGCAACATCTAAGAAATTGTTAACTTCGGCGTCTTCTTGTGTTGTACAAAAGGAAAATGGAGTAAAAATGTTTTCAAGGTGGGACTTAAAAATAGCTGCTTTACTACCGTCACTTCTGCACCAATCTCCATTAGAATCTTTTATTGGAACGTTTCGCTTTTGAGCACTTTTGAGGTATTTGGTAGCTTTCCAAAGATTATGTTCATTATTATTTTCCGGACGTAAGTTCCTTAAATATCTGCCAACGGAATCATTCTTTAACTCTTTTACTCTTCTTTTCAAATCGCTAGCTGCACGATTGAAATTCGTTTTATCTGAGGGTGATCTTGTTCTGTTCCAAATTTTTCGAAGTCTTCTTTTCAGTGCGATTAGTTGCCTTATTTCAATTGTTAGAAGAAAATAAGAGTTTTTATAAGATTTTTGTGGCATTGAAATATTCGAAGCTTCATGTAATAATTTAAAAAAATTTTCAATGGCTGTGTCAATCTCTTATCCAGTTTTCAAGGGTATATTTAAATCAAGTTCAGCTTCAATAAATAAATTGTGTGAAATAGCTGATGTTAGTGTTTGCAGAAATAAGCCTATAATTATCATATCGCTTTTTACAAACAGTTGCAAAGTTAAGGATAATTGGACTGTGATCAGAACTTAAATCATGACTTGATGCAATTTCAAGGAAAGAATGAGGGATTCCCTTGTAAACAAAGAAATCTAAAAGATCTGGGATTTTAGAATTATCAGTTGGCCAGTATGTTGGAGCTCCTGTAGATATTAAACTGTAGTTGTTTTTAGTAATATATTTAAAAAGTTCCTTCCCTTTAGGGTTTGTTAAACGTGATCCCCACCAGGTGTGTTTGGCGTTATAGTCTCCACCAACTATGAATATATTGCCGAGATTTTCTTTGAAAATCTCTGACTGCATTTAGTACTATATCTAGGAGGCGAGTACACAGCTACCATTATTGCACGTTATTTAATTTCCAGCAGCTTGCATATATAACTCCGTTATTGGTTCTAAACTTTCATACTTAATAGTAGATTTAATAACGATAGCCGCACCAGCATGCGCTCTATCATTTGGCTGATTCGCAGTAATTAAGTCAAATCCTCTTATACGAAAAAGGGATTTACTTGTCAGATGTGTTTCAGAAACTAATAAAATATCAATAAAATTATTTTTCAAGAAGATTTCTATTTCATTTATATGATTTATAATGCCGTTAGCATTCCATTTTTCAATTATGAGGTCTATTTGCATAGCTTTGTCATCAACATAGACATCATATTCATCAATGTATTTGTTAACTCTATTTGTTTTTCCAGCATAGCTTCTATTTTTTGAAGTACATAATTTACTCCATCACTTGTGCCTCTGACAGCCTGGGAACAAGTTAATTGTCCATTATTCTGAGGAGCAGCTGAGACGTTAGGGGTAAAATTTTAATTTTCATTCACATTCCTTGAATTTAAATTTGTGCGCTTATTCACCAGCTTTTGATAAACAATACAGCCTTTGTGGTTAGCAGTGTGATTTCCTAGGCAATGAACGCACTGCGGTGGAGTATTTGGCGATTTTGTACATTCATTGGTCGGATGCTCTAGACCACATTTTACGCATGAGTAGGGTTTTCTGCAATAAGACTTGGTATGTCCGAATTCTTGGCATCTGAAACATTGTACGATATCGTCAAATTTTTTTGGAGCTTCGATAACCACAGTGGCGTGACCAAATGTCTTCAAATTATAAATTTCATTATTGTTAGCTTTAGGGTCTAAGTCAACAAAAAATAAAGGCAGTGGGTTCTTTGTAACTCGGCTTACTACATTTCTTACACTTCTTACCTGATGCCCTAGTAAAAGCAAATGAGATTTAATGTCGGAAGCTGGTGTTGTATGATCAAGGCCTTTTATTACAACAGTGAAAGCTCTTTCCTGTTTTAGTTGGTAAGTATGAAATATAATTTTATTATCGTCAAGGTACTTAACTATTTTTCGGTATGAGTCAACTGTTTTAATGTTCAAACGAATCTTTCCGTCACTATATGACTTATAATAAAATTCGTTGCTTTCTACGACTTTGCTTAACTTATAAACCATTTTGGCAATATCACCGACATTTGGAATTAGAATTGGTGGAGGTTTTGGCTGTTGGGATTCTTGAAGCAAAGCATTGTCATTTTCACTTTCATTATTGTTGTTGGCGAGAGCTGCAAATCGGTTTGATGTAGAGGGACCGGTTACCATTTGCTGACGTTTTGGCTTGAAAATTTGTGGCGATTGCGAATTTGTCCTTTTACGGTTTTTCACGGAAACATACTGCCAGGAATACTCGTCATCAGAACTGCTGTCGCTCAGATTCATATTATTGAGATCTTTATTTTCAACAGTGCTAATCTGGTTTCCTTTCTTGTTTTGTTGTTGTATATTATTTTGTTCACTAGCTGACATGATTGTGCATGCACAGTATAGCCTTGTTGTTGTCAACAAGAATGCTCAACTAGTAAACGTACAATGAATGTACGCAGTTGTTCTTGTAACATCAAGCACTTATGATCTTTTAGTTATTGTTTTATTCAAGAATTTCTAAATATTTATGACTTTGTTTTTAATACTTGTTATTGTAAAATTATTTTAAGAAATAAAATTCAATGCAAACTCACTTTTAATACGTCTACAAGTGACCGCACTCAGATTAAGACTCATCTAGCAAACATAAAATCAGTTTCTCTTTACTGATTAAAATTTTTAAAATCTAAGACCTTGCAAGAGATGTCTGCATAAAAATAGTTATAAATCTGGTTTTATTTTCTTAAAATTTGTTAAGGGTTTAGCTTAACCATACAAAACAATGCGAGTGAAGCACTTTTAATACACTTGCTTTATTTTGAATTTTATTTGCGAATTACGAATAAATTACTGTAGTTTTCATCGAACTAAATGAGTAGATTGTCTGAATTAGCTGTCAAAGCAAAATATGTGCCAGCGAACAACAATCAAAATCATAAATCTACGTGTGTGCGCGTATGTGTTTGAAAATAAAAACATTAAATTAAATATATATTAATCTTAAGTACAAAATGTATGCAACAAACAAAAGCTGCGCAAGCTATTCACCTGCGTATGTGTGTCAAAAAGTAATGTCTTACATGAATATGCCATAAACTTTGTTTACATATACGTATGATTAGAAAATAATCGATTACAAATGTAATCGAAATTCTTACATACACTTACGTAAAATGAATAATTTTTTTTATTTCTGCAACCCTGAAAACTTTCATTTTCTTTTTATTTGTTCTTAAGTCTATGAGATATTTGTCGATAAACTTATTTCCAAAATTATTTTAGTTTATTGAAAATATTAAATAAAAATTTCCAACAAAAGAACATATAAGGCCATTGCAGGAGTGTTAAAATGACGTAAGTTTAAATTTTAAGAACTTTTGTTTGCAGCACTAATACAGATTGTTTTTCTATTTATCCAAACAGACTGAGTGAGCGCCTAAAAACTTGCTTTAAAATCCATTGGAATGGATTCTTCTATGTAATAGTTATTTTACTTCTCCTTCCCTTGCTGTTTCTGGAGCCAAGATTGGTATTTATTTCATTTATTAACGTCTAACATTAAGTCCTTATGAGCCATTGCTCTGTTTGCACGTGGACAAAGCTCAAGCAGAATTCTTCTTTTTTTGGAAGAAAAACACGAATCGTTTGTAATGTTCATTCTGGTTTTAATATTTTGAGAACGTGCAAATTGCATTGTTCGTTTAAGACGGTATATCTCGTCTTAATCGAAACTGCTCGTAGATTTGTATGCGGTCTCTGTGATAATAGTAGAGACGAAAAATTTTTGTGCTGACGTCTGAACAAGAGGGTGTCGGGTCAAAGCGTAGTGTCAGCTGAGGTCAGATATGACTTGTGACCGCTATATATATATATATATATATATATATATATATATATATATATATATATATATATATATAATATTTATCTATTTAAAATTTCTCGATCCCTTTTCTACAATATCGAAGGATAGGTGAATTATTTGGCCTACACCACTAAAATTTTAATTTCAAAATAATTGCAAATAAAAAATTATTTTCAGAAATCGGGTAAACTTCTATGCATATTTGTATAACAGGAAAATTTTGTCTTTGGGATTAATTGTAAATATGGACAAAAAGGATGTGAATGTCATGAACTATGTTGCGTTCCCTCATACGCGAAAGGGAATACAGGCTGAAAATACGAATGGTCTTTATTCTATTTCCCTGCCTTTTTTGACTGGATTTAAGTACTTCGAGCTATGGTTTTGATGTCAAAGATGGACAAGATGGAGTATACAGTTTGCCATACCCAATCCTTGTCCTTTGCCTTCATTAATCATTCTATGAACTTTCACTTAAATATTCAGCCATTCAATATTTTCTTACTGTCTGTCGTTATTGCAACAGGCCTATACTTTTCACAATTGGAGAGGCAGTTTAAATATTTTAATAGTCTTAGTATTCGGGTGCTAAAGGTCGCCGCCTGACCTTGTGTTTAATAAAAA
Organism: Germaria angustata; assembly: GCA_963681545.1. NCBI lineage: Eukaryota > Metazoa > Arthropoda > Insecta > Diptera > Tachinidae > Germaria > Germaria angustata. The sequence continues at coordinate 92,406,781 of OY812999.1, read as the reverse complement.
TACAAAATTTATTTATTTCTTTTAGCAATTTCGATCCATATTTGTTATCCTATGGGCCTTCATATGGTATACGATGGATGCGGCTCCGCTGGTAGCTGTAGCTTTAATTCCCATAGTAGCTTTACCTTTTATTGGAGTAATGGTTAGTAATTCAGTTAAAAAAAATTAAAAAAAATGTTTTACTTATTATTTATTTAAATACTTTATCTGACTGACTGATTTATGTTAATTTAACGAAGGCTGATATCAGACTATGAAATTGCTTTAAAAGAAAATGTGATACAAAATATTTTGAAAACAATATTTATTAAAAATTAAGGATATTGTTCCAGTTTATTCGTTTAAAAATGGATTTCTTGCTGTTGGCTTAGCTGTGTCTATGGCTGCATTAATTGGGCCATCTAAATCATCGATACACTTTAGCAGGATAATGTTTGGAAAGCATTCCAATTCGCATACTTATGCAAAACGCCACAAAGCACTATATGAGAATTGCATGTTGTGCTTTTGTAAAAGTTTTCTAAAACCGTAAAGCTTCATATTTTTTAATTCGTAAGTAGGAAAATATAATTGAATTATATGGAGCTCTTTTATAAAATTAGTGTGTTTCTGTACAAGTATACGAATTTGAACGCTTTCTAAACATGATTTGGCTATAGTTTTCCGATGAATGCAGTCATATAATCAGATTAGCCAACAACAAATAATATATTATTATGAAAACGTGAATGACTTTTGTTAAAGAGGTCTTAAAAATTTAAAACTATTAACATTTTCATGACAAGACTTGAACAGAAATTGTTATTTATGCCTAATTAAAAGTTGTGTGACATATTGTTGATATTTGATAATTTAGCTTTCTATATTTGCAGGATTCTAATGATGTTTGCATGTGCTTTACTCGGGAATACAATATATTATTTTTATTGTGCAACTTTATAGCAGTTACCATGCAGCATTGCGAAATTGTGAAACGCAAAGCTTTTTTTGTACTCTCTTATATAAGTTGCGATCCTCGAATGTTTGTATTGTTTACATAATTTTTCTTATTACAATTATATAAGCTGATATTTTTAGAATACTTCTGGTATTGATGATTGTATCATACATACTCACGGCCTTCTTGCCAGCTGCCTTTATTTGTTCTGCTATGATGCCTACCATTAAGGCTTTACTGCAGTATTTAGAGGACATCAATGTTTGCAAGGCCATAAACGAGGAGGTTGTACTGAAGGACGATGAATTGCCTTATCCGTCCAAAGTAGCTACTGCTTTTTATATAGGAGTGGCCTATGCCACAAATATTGGTAGCATAACAACGGCTTTATCCTCAGAGACAGGCTTGGCCTTAAGACACTTAATTAAAACGTGAGTATTTCATTGCTTTACGAAATTTGTAGTGCAAATTTATTTTGTTGCCATTTACTTATAGTGAAGATTCCCTTTCTCAACTAGAAAATTGTTTCCAACTAAAATATATGGCAGTTTCTCTGCCTGTCTCCTTATTACTACTAGCAATAACAATTTTCTATTTGGAATTTATTTTCTTGGGTGTCATACGTTCAACGAGTGTGGAAGCTCAACAGATTACATTTGATAAGGCAGCTACAAAGGCCGCCTTAGAAGGTGTAGCGAATGGCTTGCCGCCCTTCAATGTGCACATGTTATTAGTTGCAGTTCTGTTTCTTTCTTCCGTTGTTGGCATTATAGTGATTTCCGTTCTTACTCCGGAAGTAAATGATAAGTAAGTAGTTGATGAAAATTTACATCTCACGATTTATATTCCTTGAAGGAAAGTAAAAATGGTGAGTATGTAAAAATGGTGTAATTATTCAGTGTACTAAACAAGTTGGTGGTTTTGATATCTTTAACTATCAAAACTAATTTAATTTGTTTGCTTTCATTAGCCAAAGTCTGATCTGTAATTTCTATAATGTAAATTTAAAAAAATTGGAATAATCAGGCATGTGATAAAGTGAAATAATGAATTTCGATAAAATTTAGGAATAGTTTTTGTTTTTGTTTTTTAATTTCAAATTATTTCCTTTAAAAAAAGAAACTAGAATATTAAATTACAAAAAGAATTTGATGTATTTGTTCAAAGATAGACAATAATTTAAAACTGAATCAAAAATTATTCAAACAACAATAAAAACAAGATGGAGTTGGTAATACAGTTGATCTACTTTTCTATTATATAATTGTATGAATGCTTCTCAAACAGTTTTTAATAATGCTTATTTATTATTTGGGATATTCTCCCCAACTAATCGTTGAAACAATTAGAGTTTTTGCAAAATGCATTGTTTGTTGTGGCTTTAGCTCTTGATGTGCCGACTTTTCATTGGTCGCTAAACACAATCGTTAGTGAAGTTTAAGCAGTTTGTTTGGGGAGAATATCCCAAATAATAAATTTCAATATTATGTATTTAAAATAACGATTTTGTTTTTCTTTTTTATATGATTGAATACAATCATTAATGACCAATGGGCGTTTAATTGTATACATGTTGTAAGAAAAAAGTAGAGTATAATTGTTGTGTTGTTTATATAAAAGCTTGCTAAGCCTACTATGATTATGTATGTATTTTGTTATAAGACATATACAGTGTTGAATTCTCATATTGTATTTGATTTGTAGGGCATAATCATCTGAGGTTAAATGTATTCAAACTGCTTAAACTTCACTGGCGACTTGGTTTAGCGACCAATGAAATGTAGGCATATGAAGAGCTAAAGTCACAACAAACAGTGTGTTTTACAGAAACTCTAATTTTTCCATAATAAAAATATTGTTAAAAAAGAAGTACTATTTCTTTTCGTTGAAAATTACGTAAATATGTATGTGGTGCCTAAATTCAATATTCTATTATTTATTTAAGAATATACATAAAATTTATGTGAATTAAAAACAAATTTTATATACGAGGAAAGCAAATAAGGACATTGTTTAATTGGCTCTTGAAGCAAGGCCACCTGATAAGCAATTCGCCTCGCCATAAACCAAATACCTCAATTATTATACTCATATGTGAACTTTCTCTTTCCCTTTCCGTCAGAGCAATTAAGTATTCAGTGAACGCCATGCTGCTGTGCTTCTTCTATTTTGTCTTACCCAGCCATTTTGGTTTCTGTAACTATTTTATTTGTACAGGTAAATATATATAAGATGCGATCCCATAATCCATTCAATAATATATGTATTCTTTCGTCAAGCTCCCAAAACGAACAAAGTCACACCTAGCATCCTACCCTGGGATCAAGTAAGCAAATTTACACCATGGAAAACTTTCTTCGTTCATGGCAGTAGCCTGGCTTTTGCCATGGTCATGAAAAATTCCAATTTGCCTAATTTTTGTGGCGGTGGTGCCTTGATGCAAATTGAGAATCGAGTGGCTCTACAATTGGGGTTTATTGGACTGACGGTGATTGCAACAATAATGGCTTCTAATAATCTCCTTGCTGATGTAATGTTGAGAATGAGCCTTAAGGCTGTAAGCGATGAAAACGCTACTGCCATATTGTACCCCATAACATGGGCTACGTGTCTAACGTTTTTACTACCAGTGAGTAGCTTAGCAAACAGTTTTGCATTGGGTTGGGGTAATGTGAGGACAAAGGATATGGTAAGAGTTATACATATATATCAGCAATTAGAAAAATAATAGAATTTGTGAATTTTTCTTTCGCAGCTCTTGGCTGGTATTGTGCCCACAGTATTTGGAATTCTGTTAACTTTTCTTATGGGCTTTCTTCTGTAAGCAATTAATTTATTCTTTTTTTCTGATATAAAATTGTTGGGGTTTTATTTGCAGAAGTATATGATTACAATCCTTTTTAGCACACTATCATCCATTATTAGTAATTAAATGTCTCTTTCACTAGTTAAATTCATAAATAAATGTTGACTGCAGTTGTTGTAAAACCATTAATTTTGCATTAAACTTGACATTGCTGTTTTTTCTTTTTTTTTCCTTTTACATCTACTTTCTTGACATCCGTGTTATTTTTCAAGAATGTTGCATTTTCTTCAATTTCAAGCGACAGGTAGGTGTATGTGTGTTTATATGTGTAAGTGTTGCTGCAAATGTACGTATGTGTATGACTGTTTATTTGACTGTTTGTCTATCAAGGTTAAAGTCTAGACTAGCGGCAATAAAAAATTCGTTTTATGATAAATATATGGTTAAATGGCATTTATGAATTTCATAAACTATTTTTGTTGTCAGTGGCTGAGAAAATTCTGAAAACACTGTTCTTTCTTGGATATTTGAAAGGTTGAAGAGTTGAAAGGATGTAATTTAATATTTAAATCTGATATGAGAAATCAAAAAAGTTAGGAAGGAATTTTTAAGCGAAAATCTTCAGAATATATATATATATATATATATATATATATATATATATATATATATATATATATATATATATATATATACGTGTATACTTATTTAAATTGCAACAAAAGAGTCAAATAGTAATTTTTGCAACATATATGGAACGCCTAATAAATATTTTATTGTTGACTTTTTATTTATCAGAGACTCTTTTCTTACGAAAGAACTTTCCATAAATATTAGAACAAAAATTTTAATAAAAATTAATAAAAATTTTGAACATGTGAAAAAGCAATTTAAAGAACTTTTGAAACTTCCAAACATGATTTTCCACAATTTCACCGAAGATATAGTGGTAATATTACATTTGTTCCTTCTGATTTCAAAACTTTACAGATTAAATATGATCGCTTTTAAGGCCATTTTAACACTCTCCCTCATTTCTATTATGGTCATCGTCGTCTCATTAAATCGATATTAAAAGAATGTCAGTTTTGTTTTCATTGTAGAGTGTCATTAAGGGCCATTTGCCTTCGTATGGCGCCGACAACAACAAATAGAATAAGAGGTATAAGTTTTTGTTTAATCAGTCAGTTCTACAACAAATTCAGTGGAACCATCATATTTGAGACAACCATGATACCCAGAAGATTAATATTTGATATCAAACAATATTTATGATCCTCGTTAATGCGCTTTGTAGCCGTCCGGATAAATGGAGGGTATCATGGAAATCACCATGACCAGGAAACCAGCTGTCCTCAATTTTTTTTAGAATATTTTTTGAAATCACTAAAAATATCAGGCCTGTCACAGAAATCAATTTCGATCGAAAGCGGAATTTATTCCGTATTTTGCTTCTCCAGAAAAAAAAAACGAAATTTTTTTCGGAATGAAACCGCTTTTAATTTCATGATCGAATTTGCATTTTTTGTATCTGATAGTATAAAAACAAATTTAAAACTTTCTTGATTGAACAAATAAAATAATAAAATACGGAATCAATTCCACTTTCGATACAAATCGATTTCTGTGACAGGCCTGTATAAATCAATAAAAATATATGTAAAGATAAATAATAACAGTGACATTTTATAAGAATAAAAACAAAAATAAAATATTTTGTTCAAAAAATTAGGTAGAAAAATTTAAAAAATATTTTTTTTATTTATGAGAAATAATCTAAAAATATACAAAAATACCAAGAAGATTATAAGAAATGTTATTAATTAAATAATATTTTTAAATCGAATAGATTTAAATCCACCCGATTTGCAGAATAGACCAAGGCCAAATTATTTTACAACAAAGCTGGGACCATGTATCATAATTCTTGCAAAAAAGGTGCCGGGAAATGGTTGTATTTTATATATATATATATATATATATATATATATATATATATATATATATATATATATATATATACTAACTGACCCGGGCAAACGTTGTTTTGCCTTCAAATTTTATTTTCATTGCAAGTCTGGTTTCGTTGCAAAGTCATGGCGGATTGATATTTCGAAGAAGAATGAAAGGTGCACTAAATCGACCTGGCAATTATTGTTCAAATACCGGTATCGGGCTAACTAACGCCACCACACGCTGATTAAGGATCCAACGCCTTCAGCGAAACACAGCATAGGCTTATCGCGCTAATCTCTGTCGGGTAAAACACAAAAAACTAAATATTGCGCCATCTGTCGGACGAACTTCAAACTACACAGGAATACTCCTCACGCCCCATAGAGCATGTATATAAAGTTTGAGCAAAATCGGTGCAGTAGTTTTTGAGTTTAGCGATCACGAACATACACGTAATTTTTATATAAGTATATATATATATATATATATATATATATATATATATATATATATATATATATATATATATATATATATATATATATATATATATATATATATATATATATATATATATATATATATATATATATATCTATATATATATATATATATATATATATATATATATATATATAGAGTTTTACAATCATTTTATTTTAAGTATTGCATAGACCCTGTTTCCAAGGTACTGCATAGGCATTATTAATGCCCCTTGCAATAGGTTTTGATTATTTAAAATTTGGCATGAAATAAAAAAAATGTAATCCCCCTTATTACGATTGTCAACGTCGACATCATATCAAGTCGACAGTAAAAAAAGAAAGCAGTTCCGAACTCCTTGCAGGCAATAATTAACTAATATTGATGGCCAATTGTAATTTTATAAGCCATAGTAGTCGTAATATAATATCAATAATATTTAGTAGTTCTCGATAACGATCGCATAATTGCCAATATATTGATGTCGACTTGGTGTGACGTCGACGTTCATAATAGGGGGAATAAAAAATGGAGGAATGCAAAAAATCATGGCAGCAAATTTAGGATTTGGCCTCGTTCTTTTTTTTTCATTTGATGGCATTTTTCAAAAATTGTAATATAATCATGAAAAAGTGAACAACAATAATAAAAAAATAATAATTTTTTATTACAAATTATTGTAACTTATTTTTTTTATGATTTTGTTACCATTTGTACATTGAAAAAACCGAAAGCTCAAATATGATATTTTTTTCAGTGATTTAATTTAATTTTCCTAAATTTGCTGCTGAAGTTTATCATTTAGTTTTCCCATAAAGTTTCATTTAAATTGAAGACTCAAACTCCTTCCGTAAAATTATTATTTTTTAAATTTTAAGTCCTTGCACTAAATGAGCATTATATGGAGTTTTTAAGTGATAATTTTAATAAAAAAAAAATATTAATGAGCGGAAACCACACGAAAATAAAAATGAAAATATAAAAATTATAATGCACTTTTTTTCGTACACAATTTTAGTTCATGATTTAAAGCTAAACTCATGCTAAAAGCCAACGAGATTCTTAAGCAGTTAAAGGCCAAAATATAAAAGAAGAAATAGAAAACAATATAAAATCAGTGGGGGGCTTGGCTGGCACGTTTAATGTTAATGGCAACCTAAGTAACCGTACACTCGTGCAACAAAGCTAAGCCAGGTAGCAGGATTTGGCATGATTGTTGGAGGTTATATATGCTAGTTTTTTTTCAAATGTTTACCTGAAAATATAAAAGCATGTGCTGACGGGGTCGTTGTATTAGAGCAACGTCTATTTTAGCTTCATACACTTTTTGAAAAATGGTGAAATAAAAATAAACAACCATGAATTTTTAATATAATTTTGCGGTACAACTTGTTTCTAATTTTTTCCTGCAAATCCCTACATTTGTACGCAGGCAATCATACCACCTCTTTATAACGTGAGCTGGATTTTTCGTTTGCTTGCGCTTTTCATAAGTATATCCCTTGCATTTACATTTATAATAAACTGATGATGGGTTTATTAAAATTCACAACATATGCTCACAGATAATGTCAGCTTTTGATGAGAAAACCGCATCGCACTTTATAAAAAAATGGAAATATAAATATAAAAATTTTTTCGTATACTTGCTGCTTGTGTACCAAACAAGAATCAAATAAAATCAAAGAAATCCCTTTTTAAGTGAAGATGGTTATAACAAAACGTAATCGTTAGTAACGCACGATTGAGCTTTTGTTTAGAGAAATCAATGTGCCAAGAAGTTAAAAAAGGAAAAAATGGGTTTTCAATATATATGGATATTAAATGGAAAATCCTTTATGAAAATTTAAATTGATTTTTATAATCCTTGCAAATGATCCTTGCTCTAGTCATAAAGGTAAAAACTTCAGCTATTTTTTCATTTAGATTCTTATAAAAAATAATAAAGTGAAGGAATTTTAAACATCCTTGCAATAAAAGTAGCCACAAACAGTTTGCATGCGACGTGCAATGTAAAATTTTTGCTAAAATTTAATTTCCTTACTATATTTATGGCACCTGCCAAATTTTTAATAATTTGACTCAAAAGTACAAGGACACTATTAGTAGTTTTTCTACAATTAATTAAAATAAGCTTATAACTCACCTTGCGTGCTACAGATGATTTCATTTATTTGCACATTAATATAATTTTCAATTCCTCCCACTTAAACCTTCTGCAATTGCATTATTTGAGCTGAGACTGAGATTAAATTGGATAAATTAATATAAAAATCTGCATTAGTAAAAACCACTCAAACGAATACACTTTGAAAAAAGTGCAAGATGACTAGGAGAATGCTTATTTATTATTTTGCAAATAAAATCTCAGTTTATGAAATAATCCTGAACTCAAAATTTGTATAAATTCGTTTTGCCTTTATCCGCACAAGAACATAAATGTGACAGCAAAGCCAAATCTATCCAAAAATTTCGGTCATTAAAAGTATAGGAGTAAAATGAGGACCAACTTTTTAATAGGCAAAACATCATATAATTTCTAGACAACCTTCTAATTTGGCAGCATTTTCCGTCACAACTCTTTTTTTTATATTAGAAATATAAAAAATACCCATAATTAATTCCCATATTAGACGGATAAAAATAAATGAAAAGTTTCCATTTTAATGTGTTCTCTACTTGTTTACCAAATTTTTGTTTCTAGCCACATTGGAAGTATTCCATAGTATACGAGCAGATGAGTCAGTCAGTCAAATTTCATCTATATTGTTACTTACATAAAGTATTCTTATGAAGCAAAATTATCAGAGGGTATATAAGGGTATGCATGTCCCAAAATAATTGGGATTGCGTCTTATATCTCTAAAGTATTCTCCTTTAAAATTACAGCCTTAAGCGATCACTAAAAATAAGAGTGCCTTCGTGGACTAGCAGCTAGTGCAGTAGATTAGTAGTTCGAAGGTGGCAGTTTCGACTCCTGCCGCATACTCCGGGTATTTCCGCATACAAACCAGATAGCTTCGCAGTTTGTGTTTGTTAATAGACACTATGCAGCAAGCCAATTTTTTTGAGCAATAAGTTGAAGCAAAGCAACACTTGCAACAGCAATGGAAACAACAATAAATCACTTGTGTATCAACAATGAAAGAGTAAATTAAATTATGGACCATAAAATTGTGGAGCTTAAGTGACAAATTAATAACAATATTTTTAATTTTCTTTAACTTTCTTTTTGGTCTTTTGCTTTTAAATAAATAAAAATTGGAATGTTGCAGAGTTACTAATTTAGACATCGACATACTTATGTGATCCGTTGTGAATATGTTCTTGGTACTTTTTAAGTGACAGGGCTTAGTTAATATATAAATAAGGAATTTTTGCGCAAAGGTATAGAGCTTTGAGTTCGTGAATGCAGACAAGCCATAATACTGTTTCCAAATCTGATAAAATCCATGGATGATAATCCTCAAGCTGTTATTGAGACTTTACATTTCTATTCAATAAATATTATCATTTGGTGCATTTTTTGGTCTATATGTCTTAAAAAAATTATGATAATAATGCTTTACCGGATACTAGCTTATGCAATCGGATGGTAAAGTCGTAAAAATTATTACTACTGGTCAGTTCAGGAACCAGAAACTTTCATTATTGGAAAAGATTCAATTCACATTGTAAATGACTCACTATGACGTTTTTAATAAAATGTGTTGGCTATGACTTCATTTATTTATCCATTAGATATTGAAGCAAATGGAATAGTAAAACTGCAAACTGAAATTATATATGATTTGTCGTCATAACATTTTAATTTCCAAACTGTTCACTTTACCTTGAAAAATTGATAAGGTTTCATGCAATAAATATCACGAAAATATTCTTATGTAAATACAGTGTTACTGTTGACTGTCGAATCTATAATCGTTAATTTTTGCTCAAGGTAATCACAATACGTCAGTGAGGAATAATTGGTAAACATGCTAAAAAGCAAATTAAGCAAATTATTAGTTGATTGCAGGGACGTAACAGTTATAAGATAAACGATAAAAAAATCAGATTTAACAATTATTACTGATACATTTACGTAATAGTTATAGTCAACCATTAACAAGTAATATATTTTATTTTGGTTATTTTAACCAATTGAAATGAGATATATATTTTTTTGGTTATAAATAATCGTTATGTGAATCAAAAAAACTTTTGTTCGAAAATAACCATTATTTCAACATAAAAAATTTTTTGGTCGAAAATAACCATTATTTCAACCAAAAAAGTTTTTGGTTGAAAATAACCATTATAAAAAAAATTTTTTTTGTTACTACTTCAAAAAATCGACTTTTTTAGTGCCTTACGAATGAAGAAATTACACTGTGCAAGATCGAAACTCAGTATCACACTAAAATAATTCTAGGTCCTGAAACATGATTTAACGAACTCTTTTGACGTTAAAAAGTTACCAACCTAATGTGTACCAAATTAAAAGACAGTAAGTAACGGTTAGACGTGTGCCACACATCTAATTACTATATAGGAAAAATTTTTGTATATTTGAGTTTATGTATATATGTACGAACTTGGTGACAACAATAAATCATTGAAATTTTTGGAATTTTTTGATACATGATAACCAAAAAAAAATAATTTTTTTTCTATAATGGTTAATTTCAACCAAAAATATTTTTTGGTTAATTTAATGGTTATTTTTAACCAAAAAATTTTTTTGGTTGATATAATGGTTATTTGTAACCAAAATTTTTATTTTCTCAATTAATTAGTTACGGTAACAAATATAATATAAAAGTCACGATAATGGTTAAAAATTCCCAAATGCAGATAAAGGGCATTTTTGCCTAACCTTTTTGCTCTGAAATAAAAATATAACAGTTATTTTCGGTCCCTGGTTGATTGTCTTTTCAGAATCGGCATCCATGATTCAACGTGGCAAGTATGTGTCTGCCAAAGACTATATGAATATGCCGGTGCTCATGTACACCTGCCTTGTGCTTTTCTAGTTTGATTGTGCAAATCATACTGTAGCATAAATAAATTTGATTGTAGCATGCTTACAAATCTAATCCATAATTTTATTATTTCTGGCAAAAGCAGGCAAAATTTTTGAAAATGATATTGAGGATATATTTCGCTCTAAAATTGAAAAAGGCTTTCAGGTGGTTTGCAGTCGATAATTTTTACTTTTACCTACCATTCTACCTGCAAGCTTCATTGGATGATGCACGAAAAGATATTTGTATGTACATGTGTATATCGAAAAGTTCGAGTTTTACTGCTTCGAAGAAATAAGGATTAATAAATCAATTTTTTTTTGTCCCAGGATGAATGAAAACGAACCGAAAAGTTCAAAGGTGAGTTATGGAAGGCGTCATAAATACACAATTTTATAGGAATGTGTATTGTGTAAAGGATCTATAGGTTCTAATAACATATTTATTTCTAAAATAAAGTGTTACATATTTTGCTCTTTTAGAGCAAGAATTGTGAATTTAGTGTTCTTAAATAAGTGAAAATTAATTAGGAAATGAGTTACATTTTTTTAAGTACAGCAATTTTGTTGCACTTTTGTCAAACACCTGAATTTCAGTAGAAAGTAGCAGTAAGTTTGTAGGCAATTACTTCTTAAGCTTTTGAGGAATCTTACAAAATGTGAAACTAAAGCACAAGCTACACAATTTTCAGCCGTTTTATCCTGTGATAAAATTTTCTTATATAGATTTAATTTCGTTGATTTTAAGAATATTTTTATTGTTAAAGTTTATCGATATTACAATGCGGCTTCTACAAACCAGATGGTCGATAGTGAATAGAAATTTAGTTGAGGGTAATGTAATTGAAAGTTATTTATAAATTCAATTCAATAAATTATACTTCTGTACAGAATAATTTTTTCTATTAAAGTTATTCCCGTATGCGTACAAATCGTCCTGTTGCACCTTCTTAACTGCCCTTATGCCTTTATTCAATGTCCATTTACAGCGCTTACGAGATGCATTTTTCAAATGAAGTTCATTACCATACACATCTCTAGTTTGTTTGTTTTTCGACTTAGATGTTAATTTATTGAACATAAAAACGGGCAATTGGACTAAAGCGAAATAGAGCAATTCAATGCCACTGATAAGAGAACAACCCAAAAATAAGCCAACTATACCGCCGAAAGCAACTAAAAAAAGATAATATTAGTTAGTTGTTTAATGTCTTAAAAGAGTGTTTTAATTAATACCCATTAAGTCTACCCAGCTGACTACCAAACTGGTGCGATACACCATCATTTTTTCAAAACGATAATACACATCCAAATCAATGAAGGATTGATTTTCACGTAGATATCTGGGCAAAAATGATGGTCTTGCATCCGTTAAGTAATTGAGAGAAAAACAATTGCGAAAACATTTACAAACCATTCCCTGTAATTTGGTCTTCACAAATTTTTCTTCACCAAATTGATAAATAGAACGGAAATAATCTGTAACAAATAGATGAATAATAATTTCGCCACGAATATTTGTTTCCTTATAAGAAATATTATAATTATGAAAAAAAACCTACCATTGTGTTTGGCTAGACAGAATAGGTCTTCCGCTTTGCAGACCGGATATCCATCTACAGAATTTAGAAATGAGTTGAAAGAAATGAAATTTGTTAAGAACGTGCCGATTGAAATTTACCATATGGAAATAAAAGGTCCATGGTACAGTTGCAATATTTTAGCAAATACTCTTGACGACACTGTGTCTCGCAGTTCTCAAACATGTAGGGGAATCCAGCCAAATATTTAAATTCTTCATTGGTGTGCTCGTTCTAAACGAAAAGAAAGATCAGAGCTCCATCAAATTCCTTTTCTTGTGTGTTAATTTTTATATAATTATGGTTTTTTATATAATTATGGTTACTATTCGTATGGTTATTTTTAAAAGTATTCCATTGTATTTACATTGAACAAACATTGTCTACTAGCCGAGGACAAGCCCCTTGTTCCATTGTCATAGTAATAAATGACTGGCTCCACTTCTATGGCAGTCTCAGTGTTAGCAGGGATCCAAAATGCTTCTTTAGAATAAACTGTTGGTTCGGTTATAATCACCTACAAGAACACATAAGAACAAATCATAATGTAGAAAACATTTCTATTAATGGTTGCAAATCAAACGAACTGATATTCCTTTGTCGTTACTCTTGTTATAGTGTTTCTCTGGATTTATCAAGACACGCAAAGACAAGCCACTTTTTGTTCCAGCGCTTCCCGTCCTCCAAGGATATTTGCTGTCCTTTAACATTTTCGTCTTGCCTTCCTGTGACGATAATGTATTGAAATGCCAACAAAGACCGTAAGGTCCTGTAGTCCTTAAGAAAATATCGCAGCAGTTTATTTCAAAATATTGCCATGCACAATTCGTTAGTAGATCTTCACAACGCCAGGTCATAAAATCGAACACTTGACTGAAATTTATGCCGTTTACCAGAGCCATTGGTTTTCCTTCCAAGGCACTGAAGGCCTTAAATTCTCCGAATTTCAAGTTGTCATACAGACCAATGACAAATTCAAAAAGGCGTATTTTTTCCATATTGTTTTCATGGGGCATGAAACGTTGTTTAGCCTCTTCTATGCGATCCCAGTTTAAATGATTTTCGTTGCAAATGGTTACCTCGGGAAAGGGTATATCGAAAACTGGTTTGTTGGTAGTGTCAACTACAGTCTGAAGAAAACCGGCATTAAAGCGCTGAGATAATAATAGGCAAACATATATTGAGCCTAAGAGTGCAGAGACCAGTGTAAGAAGCCAAAAAAATCTATGGAAGACACAATGCCAATAAATTTCAATTGGAAATATTTTCACTTCACCTCTCATATATGTTAGAGTTCTCCTGTAATATTCGATTCATGGAATGAATAGTTGACTTTTTCCCAAATTCCAATGCCAAATGCTTAGCAGACTCCTTGGATTCGTCAGATGACATCGTTACATTCTCCTGCTGAGAGTTTTTGTATTCCAACTCAAGCTTTTGAGAGAGTTCATGCAATGCTAGCGGTCGAGCTGGTTTAAAATTTACCGAGGACATCTTTATTTAAACACTCTTATATCCGCTCTATTTTATTTAAAACAACTTTCAATGCTAAGGATTTAGTAAGGATTAGATGTATAAGTTGACTTGAGTTTATAAATTAGCTTCCTTATTAACCGTAACATTCTATAAATATTTGAAAAATATTTGAATAAACTAATGAGTTGTATTAATCTTAATAAGTTAATCAGTCAACAAATACTGACACCATAATCAGTGCATTTCTAGAAAAAGTTGTACGTGTGTCTGTATAGTGCATACTCGTTCACGTCCCTAAGGTCCTTAATTAAAATGGAGTTCACAAGTACGTGAAACGTTGGCAAGTAGATCATTATTAGTGACTTTTACAATTATAATAATGTCAATTTTAAAGGCTCCATTATGAAAGGGATTTGTTTGTTTGTGGAGTAGAAACTGACTTAAAAAGTGCCGTAAAAATATATAATTTAATTTTGTGTTTTGTTACAAAAGAGTTAAAAAAAATTCATTATTTTTTCATATATTTATTTAGAAATATTTACATTAACGCCAAAACTTTCCAAACACATATTTAAGGGCATCTCAATAAAATGTTGCATTTTTTTGGTGAAATCCCATTTCATACAAAAATGTTGCGTTATGCAGAAAAAATTGGTATAATTTTTAAAATACATGTGCACGAGTATGTTTTCTAAAAAAAGGTGGCATTTTGATAATCAAAAAAAAAAAACCCTTTGAAATTTTACCAGCATATAAGATTATTTCAGAAGGTATAATATTTTTCTTTTTACGTTTTTTGCAGTGAGTATTCTTGAAAATGTTACAATCTTACATAAAAAATTATTCTTTTTGTGAAAAGTGTTCAGAATTTAAAATTTGTGGGAAAAATTGTGTCTATATTTCACAAAATCACAAAATATTGCAATTTTTTCTCTGAAAGCGCCACTTCCTTATAAGGTTTTGCAATTTTTCATAAAAGTCTACATTTCTTCAAAAAAAATTTGCACCTATTGATTAAACATTTTTGCTGCTTTATAATTCCCTTTTTTCAGCAGAAAAATTTGCTTTATTTATTAGGAAGTTGAATGCTTTCACTACGATATAAACTTTTTGCCATAAAATTACAATTTAAAAAAATATAGTTTTTATATGGAAAATAAAGTATTTAGAAAAGTTGCTGCTGTTCGTGAAAGTATGTACTTTTCAAAAATTTTTTGGAATTTTTAATAAATAGTTTAACAGTTTCGTAGAGATAAGGACTTTTTGGGTAAAATTGCTTTTTTTGCATACAAATCTAAATTTTTCATAAAAAAATGTTTATCTTTTTCAAAAAAGGTTAAATTGTTTGCACAGAAAAGAGGTTCTATTTTTCACAAAATATACAATATTTTCGTAAAAGTTGATTTGTTTTTACCAAAAATTGTACTTTTGCATATATAATAATCTCAACGCTTCTCTTAAAGTTTGTATATTTTAATGATCTAAACAAGAAAAGAAATTGGCTCTTCTTTAAACATATTTCTGATGAGTATAAGCCCCTTGGAGATTAGGGCAATATGTATTGTAAAGCTTTTCAATGGGGTCATAAAAATCGAGTTGATTTTAATGGCCGCCAGACACAATATTGTATGACCGGACATAAGCACAATAGATCAACAATGGTCGCAGCGCAAAGGGCCATCCTGGGCCACACCCACATTACATTACATGACCGGACATGCTGCTCCATCTGTAATTGTGGGTGATATTAAGATTAAGAAATCAGAAGCTCTTGATGTTCTTGACATGAAAGTTTAGTGTGATGTTCGATGGACTGAGCACATTTTTCATATCGCTAAAGAAACAATCAAGTGCTTCAGTTTTTTAAGTCAGTGTAAGCTATACTTCAAACCCTCTAATTTTCTCAATGTTTATACCACCTCTATCTGACCGCAAAGGGAATAAAACTTTCATATATGGAAAGGTATTTCAAAGTATATTTTGAAGTTATTCGACCGAGTAAAGAAGAGTGCGAAGAGCTTCATCGGTGAGAGTAATGTAACCAATTCTACTGACTAACTGGAACATCAACGCAATGTTAGATGTTTGTGTTTTTCGTTAAGACCACATCAATTTGCGGTCGATTAACCAGTGAAATACACTACCCATTACAGAAACAATTCGTTGTTTTGTGGAACGGCTTGTATATGGAAGAATATGACTACGGTTCAAAATTGAATATCCGTAAATATTATCCTCTCAATGCTCCCTCCCATAGTTTCATTTTTTTAACTCCTACACAATACATTGCATAAGTAGAGGTCGAAGTCAATCGATAAAAAAGTATTTTTTCCAGGAAGTTACTGCTTTCTTAACAAAATGTTTAATTAGTAGTTATTTTACAAATTATTTTTTTTTAAATTTCCAATCTTTACGTGGAATTATTTAATTTATTTTACTTTTCACAAGAACTAATTTTTTTTATGTAAAATTTCTATATAAAATTTGGACTTCTTTCACGATAAATCTCACAATTATTTTCTACCCATTTTATAAAAACAAGTGTTATTATTCCACAAATTTTTTATATACATATTAAATTTCTAATAACACATTTATTTTCATTTTATAGGGTACTATCTATCAAATCTCTTGCTTGTTGCGAATAAACAATTCCACCCTAAAGTGTTGAAAAAAGATTTATTGAAAAAAAAAATAAGAAATGAAAAATGATTGTCAAATATAATTTTAATTATATATTTTAATAACATCTGATATCCAGACACTAGATATCAATACAACCTTATAAAATTAAACAAATGTTTTGCTTTTTCCGTAGTTAAGACCTGGAGTTGAAAGAGGTCAGTTCTAGGGACTTTATTTTATTTGGTGGACATGTTTCTGCATGAAGAATTCAAACATTTAAGAGTAAGGCCAAGTAATAAGTTACAATATTTTCCTGCTAAAGAAACAAAGCAGACAAAGGCAGTTCACAGCTCAAGAAAATTCCAACAAGGATATATCCAATACATTGGAGACATCGTTGATGAATTTGTTTGTAGTTTCAGCATACACGGCATTAATAGAATCTTTGAAAGAAAGCTGAATAAATTTGAAAGGTAGTTGGATAAAAAAAAATTAAATAAATATCTATTTTCATGCACTGCGACATTTTTCAGATTAACCTGGATTGTTGGATTTTCCGTCTGCTTCTCGGTATTTGTGTATGTAAGTTTCCAAGTGGCATACAATTATTATACAAAACCGCTGCAAACTGTTGTTTCTGCTACGCGTTATCCGGTGTTTCACATTCCCTTCCCCGAGGTCACCGTTTGCAACAGGAACCGTTTCAATTGGCAACGTTATGTCACGGCCAAACAATATTATTTAAGACCTGAACATCAGATAAATCCTAAATACGAGAATATTTTCTTAGAAGTTTTGAAAGCTTTGGATACGATGACTTTTGAAAATTTTCACAAGTTTGAAAATCTCTCAAAGACCGCGCGCTCCTTGCTGCAAGACTTGAGTTATGTAGACTTTGATTTTGTGGCAAAATTTATGGCCTGGAAGTGTTACGAAATATTCTCTAACTGCGAATGGGTGCATGAAACTCAGAACTGCTGTGAAATATTTTTTAGGCGTTATTCCCAAATGGGGCCGTGCTTAGCTTTTAACACCCTAGAATCTGACATGAGCAGAGATAAACAAAAAGTAGATCCTTTTTGGCCTTGGCGCACAAAAGAAGGGGGCTTTCTCAATGGATTACGTGTGCGCGTTCATATAAGAGAACAAAACCATTTTCCCAATAGTGAGAATAGAAAGGGTGCTTTGGTGGGTAGTTGGGGGAATGATTAATGATTCTTCACTAATTTATATGTGATTATGGTTTAATTGCAGGTTATGCTTACCGAGCCTAAGGTGTGGTATAGTAATCAAATTTCAGTCAATACTCACACCCGAACATCGATTTCCATAAAGAGTACTTTGCTTAAGTACAGTAATTACACGCGTATCATATCGCCAATGATGAGGAAATGTTTATTTCAGGTACTTTATATATTTATGCTCTTTTCTTGCTAAAAATTTCAAGTTGTATTGCACAATAATTTGTTCAAAATAACATTCGAAAAAAGAGATGGGAAGATAACGTTGGCTTGATTAATACGAAGGTTTTCAAGTTTAAGGGTATTAATTCTCTTTGTCTTCTTTGTAGAATGATTATAAGAAGCCATTATTAATTATAAATATTATCCTTTACTTTCGTTTTTAGGACGAATTGAATAGCAAGTATTACAAATCTCTAGCAAATCGTGCTTACATGTATGAAAATTGCTTATCGCAATGTCAGCTGAAACTCATAAGGAAATTTTGTAATTGCACATTTAATCTGTTTTATCCATCAGGACCTTACAGATCGTGCAAATTAATGGACTATCCCTGTCTGTATTATCATAATGGTATGAAAAATAAAAGAGAAATAAATTTCCCTAATAAACTCATATTTATAATATTTTAGATGAGTTTCGTGGTTACAAGACAATTGATGGAAACCAATATGGCTCCTCCGATACTAGGAAATGTGTTTGTCTCTACAATTGCGAATCCTTGACATATGCAGCCACCGTTACTACAGCTTATATGAACAATCTAAAAAGTGATTTCAATAATAGTTACATTGATTTGGAAGTGTTTTTCCAAACAGAAGACATAATGGTGTTTTATACTATTATGGTTTATACCATGATGGATTTAATGGGTGAATTTTAAACCAATATTAATTACAACAAAAAAGTTTCGCAATTTAAATATTTTTTTCTCTTAGCAAGTTTTGGCGGCTTAGCTGCCTTATGTATTGGCTGCTCCCTATTGAGCCTAATGGAAATTACTTATTTTTTAATTATTGATATACCACGTAAGTCGCTGTTATATTACAAAATGAAAAAGCGTTTGCGATTGCACTGGAAAAGTCGGAGGGTAAAAGATGACATAATGGAGAATGTGTTGAGAAACTAAATAAGTGGTCAAGAAATTTTATGTATAAATGGCATTAGATTTTTCTTTTTGATTGTCTTCTTAAAATGATTGTTTTAGTTTGGTTCTAATTCCAAACATTTGTGTCTTGTTTTATACTTATTTTATTTAAGTATATTCTTTCAATTTTTGAATAATTTAATCCAAAATAATAATAATATTAACTACCAAATATGAAATAAAGTTGTATAGTCTTGTTGTATAACCTTAAAGTTTTATGTGAGTTTACGATTTTTTGTTGCAAAATCACAAGCCTTAAGCTTTCTGCCAAATAAAATTAGTTTTTTATTAAACATTTAGTTTTTGTAGATTTTTGTTTCTTTTTTAAATCAATTAATCCATAAAATTGTAAAATTACCATTTTAATTCATTATATATTATATAAATCAATTAAAAGAATTTGTTGTGTTAAATTTGTATACAAGTTTTCTTGGAAATCACAAGTACAAAAATATGATGTTTGTATACGTGTATAAGTATGCATACTTTTCGAATATGATTTGTCTGAAGAAAACTGATAATTTGGTTAGCGCACATGAAATGAAGGCATATGCTTAGCTAAGCCAACAATAAACAATAAAATTGTTTATATATGTAAATAATAGTTTACTTATAATAAAGTTGTCTTTTTAAATTGCTGTTATTCACTTTAATGCAAGCAAATTATAGCAATAAAAACAGTATTTTGCTCAAGTCTTAGTCATTTATGGAACAGTTCAACCAATTCTTATCGCCAAAGTTCCGCTTTTCGGAAGAACCTGTTTTTGAGCGGGCCTTGGATAAATAAAGGATCTGCAACAAATGGACCTACTTGGTATTTTATAAATTTCACAATATTTTTCATTGTATGTATTCTTAATATGCCTTTAAATAAAGCAGCTCATAAAACACTCATACGCCACACACACAGACACACACACACACACACACACACACACACACACACACACACAAATATATATATATATATATATATATATATATATATATATATATATATATATATAAAATTTACTAACTTATTCAACTATTTGAAGCAATTATGAAAAAAATTGACAACATAATTCCAGTAAGACTGGGTAATAGTCTTTGTTGACGTCTCTTAAGCTCCGAGTTACTTTGGCAATGAATCAATTGTCTCGTACATCCTTATGCACTTTAAGTGACTTTATTGACGTTCGCTATATTTTTTCTAATTAGTATTTATTTGTGCAAAAGTATTATTTTAAAGGCTGTTTAGTAGTATAATTTACCAAAGACTATGTCATCTGTGAGTGCATAGTAAACAATAGATAATTATAGATAAAGTTTATTTTCTAGCAAATTCTAATATATAGCAAATTCTAAATAATTCTAAGAATAATTATTTTGCACGTTAAATTAAATAATTTTTCTTACATCTAAATCACTTGTTTTTATTTCTTTACTATGGATAATGTTTTACTTTGCTTTGACTCCAATTCAATTTTTCAAATTGTTTCTGTATTGAGACAAAAAAATAAAATCAAATTATAATTATAATTATTAAAGTAATACATGTTATCATCCTGCTTTTATTTAGCTCCATGCCCCAAATTTCACTACCATAAAAAATGATGCTATTAGATGTCTCCATCAGTGGCAACACGAGAGGAAACTACTGATGGAGACATCTAACCGCATCATTCTTTATGGTAGTGAAATTTGGGGCAAGGAGCTAAATAAAAGCAGGATAATAGCTCTATTGCCTGTGCAATGAATATCTACTCTTCGGATAGATCCTGCTTACCGTACGGCTTCAACATCAGCCATTCTCGTGCTAGCGGCAACGACCCCAATAGACTTACAAATACAGGAAAGAAGGAAAATATGGATGAAGAAACGGTCTACCACACTTGAACAAGGGGACAATGAGATAATAAAACAAGAGACCCTCCAAAGATGGCAGGAAAGATGGAACTAGGAATCGGCGGCAAGATGGACAAAGAGACTTCTCCCAAACATAAGCAGATGGCTAGAACGGAGAGTCGGTGAGGTAAACTACTACCTGACACAGATGATGACCGTCCACGGATACTTCAGGAAATACCTAAACAACATAGGCAAATGTAATACACCATATTGCCTGTACGAAGAAAGTAATATAATCGATGACGCTGAACACACTTTCTTTGGATGTTGTAAATGGAAAGAGAAAAGAAGAGAACTCGAGGTTTTAATAGGAGAAATAAATGCTGAGTCTATTGTGGATCGCATGTCCCAGGACGAAAACAGCTGGCGAGCAGTATCAAAGTACTGCGAATACATCCTAAAGCAGAAGAAACCTGATCTAGAGGCAGCAGACTAAACACAGATCAACTCAGGCAGAGACCTGGATGTAATAAAAAGCGCGTGCTTTTTATTATTTTTGCAATAATACTCTGTCAGTCTTTTATTCACAAAGTAACGAGCTTACTTACTAGCTACTTTTTGTTAATTGCTTAAATTAATGGTGTTGACAATATAGCGACTTTTTCACACATATTTACACGCTTTTTTTTTTTTTTTTTTTTTTTTAATAAGTTTTAGTAACATTTATAAAAATTAAAGTGGCTAGCATGTGGACAAAGAATCAACCCCATAATCTCTACCAAATCTAAGTGGCGGTCTCACAGTCCGACCACTTCTGGTTATTGTAAGCCCGCTGGAATTCTCACGGTTGGTCCTATCACTACTAATGTGTGAACCAGTGCTTTCAGGATTTATTTCAATAGGGGCAGAGACCTCCCCTGAAACAACTGGCTCGTTTATGCTACTTGGACCTTCAGTTGTACTATTGTCACAAACCTCCTCTGGTGATGGTATGACGTCTGTAATTTTATCCCGCGATCCCGTACCACCTTCCTCATATAACAAATCAGAAGCATTAAAATCATCATTCTTTGTTCTTACAATAAATCGTCTATTCCGCCTAAAATGATTGTCAAAGTTATCTTTAACAATATATGATCTATTATTATAAGCCGATACTATCCTACCATAATGCCATTCTCTCCCATTTTTTTTTAAATAAAACTAATTCATTGTCTTGCAACTTTGACAAAGGCTTAGCATTCCTATCATAATAGTACTTTTGTTTTTCTCGTTTTTTCTCAATTCTTTGTCTAATTTCCTGCTGCTTGATGCTGTTCGGTTTAAGAAGTGAACCAGCTATTGGTAATTTTGTTTTAACTAGCCTTCCAAAAAATAATTCAGATGGAGTAACACGCATATCTGCTAACGGGGTTGTGTTGTATTCTAGGAGTCGATACTAAAATTGGTTTTCCTCACCTGTCTTAACACAGCGCTTAAGAATATTTTTTGCAATTGAGACCCCCTTTTCCGCTAGTCCGTTACTTTGTGGATATCTTGGGCTCGAAAATCTAAATTGTACATTGTAATTCGCAGAAAATTTCGAGAATTCCCCAGATCCAAACGGACTATTATCGCACCTAATTACAGTCGGGTATCCCAAATGATTAAATATTCGGCAAATAGTATCTATGATATGCGCAGACGTCTTTTTTTGAATAGGTAAAGAAATAAGGAAGTTTGAATACGCATCAATCACTGCTATATACGTGCGACCAGCATAATCGAAAAGATCCATTGCTACTATATGAAATGGATAATTTGGAATCTCATCCTGAAGCAATGGTTCCCTTTGATTATTTCTTTTAAATCCTTCGCAGACTCTACAGGCAGACACTAAATCTCTAATCTGTTTATTCATACCAGGCCAGTAGTAAAGTTTTCTTGCTTTGGCAAGAGTTTTTTCTATACCAAGATGCGGTGAATGAAGCCAAATTGCCATCTTGCGCTGCATTTTTGTCGGTACAACTAATCTGTGATTTAAGAATAATAAACCATCTTCCACGTGTAATTCAGATTTGAGCTTGTAGAATAACTGACTTAACTCGTCAAGTTTGTAAAATCCGGGCCATCCATTTACAACTTAATTACAAATCCGCAAATATGCGCTATCCCCTCTTAAGATTTCTTGATAGTACATATAATTTTCTGGCGTTAAACAAACTGATTTTGTTACCGAGTGAATCACGCCAGAAAGTTCTTCCAACTCCATAACATCTGGCAATTGTGCCCTCGACAAACAATCAGCCAATAATAATTCTTTACCTGGTTTATAGACGACTTTCATTAATGGATATTTTAACAAAAACATAAACATGCGCTGAAGTCGCATCGTCACATCATCTATGTCGCGTTTTATTAAAGCTTCCAATGGCTTGTGGTCTGACTCCACAGTAAACTCCCGCCCATATAAGAAAAAGTGAAAGCGCTGACACGCGAACACAATTGCCAAAAGTTCCTTTTCAATTTGAGCCCATTTCTGTTCACTTTTACTCAGAGTTCTCGAAGCAAAAATCACAGGATGACCATTTTGGATAATGACACAACCCAGTCCATCCTTGGACGCATCCGTCTGCACTATTACAGGGGCCTTTGGGTCAAATATAGCCAATACTGGCTCAGCCGTAACTATACCCAATAAATTTTTAAACTCCCTTTCATGTGTATCCGTCCATTGAAATTCTACATTATTATGCGTTAAATTCCGCAATTCAGAGGATTGTCTTGAAAGATTTGGAATAAACCTTGCTAAATATTTTAAAATACCTAAAAACCGTAAAACATCTGCTTTATTCTCAGGTCTTTTCATTTTCAATATAGCATCCCGATATTTTAAATCAGCTTTAATTCTTCCTTCACAAATAATATTTCCCATGAATTTTATTTCCTTTTGCCTATATTGAATCTTTTCCGGGTTAAATCTTATGTTATTCTCTCTAGCCCTACTCATAACTATTTCCATAATCCTATCATGTTCCTCCTCATTCGCTGCGCAAATTGCGACATCGTCAAAGTATACCAGAACTTCTTTCATGTCCCCAAAAATTCGGACCATTTCCTGTTGAAACATTTCTGGCGCACAGTTGAGACCAAATGGCACTCGAATGAATCTGAACCTTCCAAAAGGAGTTAGAAATGTTGTTAAATCTGAACTTCTTTTGTCCAGTTCCATGTGCCAGAACCCACTTTTTAAATCTAACACAGAAAAAATACTTTTATTTACTAATTTTGAAGCTAGGTCATCTACCGTGTGGATCAAAAAATATTCACGCTTAATACAATTATTTAATGCCTTCGGGTCCAAGCAAATACGAAGCTCACCGTCCGGTTTCTCAACTATTTGTAAATTATTTACCCAATCTGTTGGGTAATCAACGGGAACAATTATACCCTCATTCACCATTCGTTCTAATTCACCCCTTAGTTTATCTAACAATGAATTTGGTACTCTTTTCCTATAGTGTAATACTGGTTGAGAATCTTATTTCAATGAAATCGAAAATGTTTTTGGAAATTTCCCCACTCCATGAAAAACATCTGCGTATCTATCCATGAATACTTCCTTTGACCCCTTATATTCACAACTATTAGCATCTACACGTTTTATCAATCCAAATTTTTTACATGTTTCTAATCCAAGTATAGGTTCACGACTCCGATCAACAATAACAAATTCAGCAATTTTCCCAATCCCAGAAATAGTTTCTACGCACTTAAGAATACAAAAACCAAAACTCTTTATTCTATTATTATTGTAATCCACAACTGAAATATTTCTATTCTTATTATATGCTTCAATTCCCAATTCCTTAACAATGTCAACTGGTATACAATTTATATCTGCTCCAGTATCCAATTTAAACGTAACAACCCTGTTTCCTACTCTATAGTTCTTAGTCCACTGCTTAGTCACCGCTGCTATTGTATTTAACCTAAGAATATTTTTTTTACTTAATATGCTATTTTCTAATATTATCTTATTGTTATGTTTACCTACTACATCTCTCCAGTTGAGTTCCGCTACTTTCGATTTGGCATTACCGGTTTCATTTCCCGTTGATGGTTTTTTTGGCTTACGACACATTCGTTGGAAATGACCTTTTTTTGACAGAAATAGCACGTTGCGTCTTTAGCTCGGCATTCCTTTACATGACTAGTCGTCCAAGAGCCTCCACAGTTAAAACAAATTTTAGGGACTGGTTTAGTATAGTCGTCGTTTTTCAATGAATTAACTACCGGTTGTTTGGCATCCAGTATACTTTTGTTTGAGTTCGCGGCTTCATGCGTTTTGCATATCTCAATGACTCGATTTAATTGTTCATCACGGCCATCCAAAAGTTTAAGTTGTAACTTTTTGTCATGGACCCCCACAATGATCCGATCGCGTAACATTCGATCCTCATATAGTTTGCCACATTCACATTTATATTCGCAATAACGCAATTGAGCCCGCAATTCGGTTTCGAATTCCATAAATGATTGACCTTCTTTTTGGGAAACAACATTAAATTTGTATGACTCCATTGCGATATTTCGTTGTGGTAAACAATGTCCATCGAATTTCACTAGGACATCATTAAGAGTACGCTGAGTAACATTTGTACCAACTGTAATGGTACCTAACAACGAATTTTTTGTTCCATCATTCGGAAACAAAGTGTTGTAGAAGTTAGCACCATCACTCCCGATTAACCAAATGAAATTGGCAATTTTGGTATCTTCTGGTTCCTTGTCCTTTCCACTGGCAATCATATATACTAAAAAATTCCGCTTCCAGTCGGGCCACTCGTTGGCTAAGTTTGTACAGTCCAGCTCCGAAGGCAGACGATCATTCAATGCCATTTTTCACGTGGTGTTCTTCTCGATGAAATTTAGTTTGTTCTTTTGATAGTCCCAGGAAATGACAGGATACTTATTCCGCTGTGTATCCCACTTCTGACACCATGTAATAAAAAGCGCGTGCTTTTTATTATTTTTGCAATAATACTCTGTCAGTCTTTTATTCACAAAGTAACGAGCTTACTTACTAGCTACTTTTTGTTAATTGCTTAAATTAATGGTGTTGACAATATAGCGACTTTTTCACACATATTTACACTGGACGCAGGTCCAAAGGTGAAGAGAGCTAAAATCACAGCCAAAAGGAAACCACCCCGAAGTAATGCATCACAGCGGTTCCGGGGTGGAACATTTTCCAAAAAGAGGACATAAGATATATTAAAACTTCAGAAATAAATAAATAAATAAATAAACTAGTAAAAATAATGTAGTCGGCTGTGCCGAATTTTATATATCCTTTACAAAAGTACAATATCCAATAAATTTAAAACTTTATTGCATTGATAATTGTTTTTGTGGAAAAATTCAAGACTTTTAATGTAAGATTTGTTTAAATACTTTTTAGACCTAGTTATTTAGTCGCACATGCTTACTGCCAATATAATCCTTAAAAGATAAACACATTAATCCATTTTATTTCCAATACCTAGAAGAATATCTGAAAGTACTTATTGAAAATATATATATTGTCATTACCCCTCTTAGGAGCATATGGCTTCTACAAAGCATCTCCATCTTACACGATTTGTCGCAGTTGTTTTCGCATCTTCCCATATAAGACTGCACTGTCCTACTTCTTGAAGTATCGTGCCGTCCTTGTGTTCTTTGGCCGACCACGGCTTCTTCAGCCTTGAGGGTTCCACTATAACACCATCCTTGTTGTACTATTAGTATTCTTTTTGATGGCATTGAAAATATATAATTATTCATAATATAAATAATTAGTTCACACACAGGATGTGTATTTAAAAGTATAATTTATTTGTTCATTAGATGACGTAAAACTTAAATATTTTTAAAGTAATACGGTGACGTGTCATAATCCCCACGGACATAGTCCCCATTTCAATAATGGGGCTTATGTCCGGTTTTTTTTCGGTCGTAACCCCCATAAAGGAATGGGGTTTATGTCTGAAAATAAAGCGGTCGCAATCCTCACAAAGTAATGGACATAACCCCCATAAAAATTGGGATTATGTCCAATACGATTACGGATATAAGCTCCATTATGGGGATTATGGCTATTTCCAATGAGGTCATAATCCCCACATTCATCGGTTTAGGTTAGGTTAGGTTAGGTTAGGTTGATTGGAGGGGTCTGATAGCCCATGTCATACGACATACACCTAAGCTAGTGAAGGCTTGTTGTGCGCTCCATCGGTTTCGCTTACAAACTTTTTCTGTATAGCTGGCCTTCGGCCGGGCTAAAAGATTTTCTCCTCTATGGTATTTCGAACACCGGCTTCGCTAACAAAATATTTTCGTCCTTCAACCTTCAGGTGTGGTATAGAAGTTATTTCATTTTAATTAATTAAAGAGCTATTATTAGGAGTCACCTAATGGAAGCTATTTAACTAGGACTTATTCCATTATTCTGGCTACAGATAAAACTTTTAGTCAGCGAAGCCGGTGTTTGTTATACCAGGCCGGGATGGCTCAATGATCTCTCTATGGTATAATAAGATAATAAGTTAAACTAAGAATTTTGCTTTTGTAAAGAATTTCGACTTATTTTCGTTGGACATCATCTCTATAGCAAACGGTCATAATCCCCATGGAGATTATGTCCGTTTCGGAAGTGGACATAATCCCCACTTTATTATGGGGGTTATGACCGGAAAAAAACAGGCCACAATCCCCATTTCTGGAAAGGGGATTATGTCCGGGCACCGCTTTTTTGTGGTATTTCTTAGATGTAGACCGAAGGATCATAAGGTTGAAATTTATTACAGCATAAACTATGAATTTTAAAGAAAATTCATAAGTTCCTGTTTTTAGTTTCTAGTCTATAAATTTTTAATACAACGGCTGAAGGTCTTTGTGACTATGGGTACTAGTTTTTGTTGAACATCTTTTTATCAATATAGGTTGGGCTTAATAATAGCAAGATTGGTGTACGTGATATATGAATACCAGCTATATTCAGTGAATTTATTGAAGCTGAATCTTGTAATTGCATTTGCAATATTGCAATATTTGCAATATATAGCAAGTGAAATGAATAAATTGTCTTCATCCAACTTCTCATAGTTCTACAATTACATTGAAAACAGCAGAGTAGTTTAAGGAAGTTTATAGTCTTAGATCTCAGAAACTAATCTTTTCAGTTTTCTTTTATACCTAGGAACCACCCACTGTATGTAAAGCTTTAACTTAATCGCTTCATGATTTCGAGTACCAGTCAATAATGGGTTAAAAATAAAATTATTTTGCCATATTTTTAAAGAAATCTATGTCTCTTATACAGCACAAGTTATAATTTCAATGTAATTCTTTTGTAAAGATTTTTTGGGGATGATAATTTTCTCCCTTAAACTTTAAGTTGTCATTAACAGTAAGATTTTTTTATTATTTTAAAACAACTAATTTCAAGTTGTTGTTGCAAGTAGAGATTTTTTTCAAGTGTGTAAAGCAGCTCAAGTTCTTCTATTGTTTAATGAAAAAGAAGGAGTTAAAGTTGAAGGACTTTGCTTTTTACTTTTTTATAATTATGAGGGTTTGCTGCAAGTGCTCTTAGACATATTTAATAATATGGCATTTAAGAACAAGATGACATCTTTAACATTGCCAAGGAACAAAACTTATTCAAAATAGAATAATAGCGAATGATATTTAGCAACTCAAAGAAAATAGATTTAAAATAAGGCAACTAATCTTTATATTTTAATAATATCAAGGGTCTAATTTTTTAAATTTTTAATTTATTCTAAACATTTGTATTGTGTATGAAAACTACTATTAGTTCGTTTGACACTATATTTTTTTTTAAATATTTCAAATGTTTTGTCGTAAAAAATTAGGTTTATATATTTGGGACAATAGTATTGTATATATCACCGATAATAATTATTTGGTATCAAATTTGGTTACCGGAAATAATATTTTCTCTGTACCTTCATTATTTGATATTCTTGTGAACTATATGAATGGCATAGTGGAATATATGTTTTCCACCGCTTTGTATTTCGTAAGCATTTTTAGAGACAAAATTACACTAGCCTACAAAGGTCGGTATCCTTTTAGTTGCCTTACAACTGTCAAATCTGCGCTTCTTTCTTCTAATTGGCTTGAGCTTTCGATATTTATATACCGTTATGTTTAAAATAAATGCATTTACTCGACATATATTGACATAAACGGTTTGCTTATTTCAGAAAAGTAAAATTTTTGAGAATCAACGACAACCTTATCCTTGAGCTTTGCAACGTTGTTGCAAAAGTTTAAGGAATAATTACAAAGCAATATAAATTTCAAATAAAATTAAATAACAATTTGAAAGAAACACTAGATTATTAGATTTTATCATCAATAATTTTTGATGATCTGGTTGGTAGTTCGCATACCTTTAATACACTTTTTTTCTACTGCCTCCATCCGTATCTTTACTAGTGGATAACATTTTTATGATTGTTTTAATAAAATATTCAATACTTCACTGCTGATTTGGATTTAGCAACCAATGAAATGTCGGCATATGAAGAGCTAAAGCCACAACAAACATTTTTTGATTTTCTCTATACTTTTTGCAAAAGCTCTAATTGTTTCTAACGATTAGTTAGATCCCCAATAATAAATTTCAATATTATAAATATTATAAAATTATAAATTATAGAATAAAATAATTCTACGTTAACAATAAATCTTCTGAGTGGTTTACCATAACTTATCAAATGTCTCAAAAGTATAATGATTAAGACTTTTAATGTCTATTGAAAATTATAAGTATGTGTACAAACAAGTATTTAGCGCCATCTGTACATTATTTTTTAAGCTTTCTTGAGCTTTCACACAAAGTTTTATATAACTTTTGTAGATATTTTTTAAAGCTTTTGCAAATAGTCCTTATGCATTTTGGTTTGACAGTCTGGTAAGTCCTTAGCTGCTTTCTTGACAGAAGTTATACTTAATATTACATAAGACTTTTAAACATAAAATGTTATTAAAATTTTTATCAGATATAAATGGAAGTGTGCATGAGCTTTTATTTTGTTTAAGATGATAGCCTGGGAGCTTTTAAGGCAAAAAGTTGAGCCTGTTATTTTCATTGCGTACATATTTTCAAAAGAGTAGGATAATTCAAGCAATTCCTCTTGCTTTCATTTCCGATAGATGGCATTATTTCTAAGAAAACTTTGCTTTATACTTGCGAAATTTCTAAAACTTATTATAATTTGAATCATGGAAAATTCTTTTAGTAGTTTTAGTTTCTATTTCATTTAATTCAGCCTCGTTAGTGAATAATATAAAATTCTAATGAAAATAAAATATGAACTATTTTACAAAGTTTGTGTGTAATTATTTGTTGTGTTGTTTGTTTGATGGCAAACTTATCATACTCCGATTATTTATTTTGTATTAATCATATACGTTGAGAATTCTCATACTGTATTTGGTCTATTTGGCATAAGCACATGATACGGAGTTTTTTAAATTGCTTAACGTTTCTGATAATTTGGCTTACCGACCACTGAAATGTCGGCATTTAATCAGCTAAAGCTACAATAAACAATAAATTGTTAACATTTAATTTCATTTATATATATTAATTATAAATTGGTTAAAAATTTATTTAACTTTAAGCGATTCCTTTTAAGATTTCGATAAAATATATTTTGCACCTTAAGCTATTGCCAATAAAAATTATAGTCTGCAAATTTTTCTAATATTTTTCTTTCCCTTTCCTTTTCACAAAGAAATAACACCTTAAGTTAAGGCTCTAATTACCTGAGTGTTAATTTTCTTAAAAAAATGAAATAAAATTTTCAATTAAGCGTCTCGAAAAATGTGATCCATGTTTATATTAAAAATATTTTAAATGTTTTGGTAATGAATTAAGCACCAAGACTGGCATAGAAAAAATAATATAAGAAATAAAATTGACATATAAATATTAGGAATGGTTTCAATTTGAAATCGAGCGGTTTATGGATTGTATTCATATTAGATATGGATGGAAGATTGTAGATGAAGAAATCATACAAAATCGAAACCACTGATCCTTGTGCTGTGCCAATAGCTGCCACAATCTTTCGAACATTTTATCTTCGACTGGGCGTCCATAAAGATCGGAATATACCGTGCTTGTACGACTACAACAAAATTCAGTTAACCATTTTTCACCATTGAAATGTATGGAGAAGAGTTCCCGTAGTATTAAGTATGCCTAGCTTCAGTTTGAGTGAGGGTATCTTCCACAAAAAATAAAGCTTCATGAGCACACGAAGATAATTTTTTCCATTTTCTCTTCAAATCATGCTGTAGTCTACTACCGATGGCTATCAAACACAAACCAAATGACGCCGCTTTTGGAAATTTTTACAGGAGCCAAAAAAAAAGTACTGACCCACCTTGTAAGCAAACGCCCTGTGCAGTAAAAATTTGCAATGTTTAACCAATTTTATTTTTATTTTTGTTTCTATGATAAAACAGTTGGCTGATAAAATCGTCAGTTGTTAAAAAAACATACAATTTAACACCATGATAAGACAGTTGTAAAAAATGGTATTCATTACTTGACGAAAAGCTTAAAAACCATATGCCATTATGTGCACGTTTGGCTTTTTTTGAAGTTATAATTATATTTTCTAGGAATTTGTTTCTGATTTAAATTTTTTAGCAGAAACTTTTTTGTTAAATTGTTAAAACATTTAAATAAATTTTTATTGTATCTATCTTGAATATAAAAATAATTTGTATAAAAAATATCAACAGTCTTCACAATTTAACGATCTTGTTTCACTGAATTGATTACTATTTTATAGTCAAAATTAGATTGAAAATTTCGAGCTTAATGTATATACGTGTATGTGAAAAAAGTTATACAAATGTATATTTAAGCTGATTTTACACTAACATGATATGTGTTCAAAAAAAAAAAAAAAAAAAAAAAAAACATTTCAAATTTATCAAAAACACAAATATTTTTATTTCGAAATCTTGACCTACACTTTGAACATCGCTTATCTCTTCATGCAAATTTTATTATAAATTTTGGTTTTCCCTTGTATCTGTTGTGAATAAATATAATTTCTATAAAAACTTTTTTCCTTGGAAATTGTCTCTTTAAAAATTCCAACACATATTCATTGTCTGCTTTACCATGGAGTATTACCCATAATTTATTACTATTTACAAGTGCGACTGGAAGCCATAACTTCCAATTTTGGATGGAGTGGATGATATATTATGCTGCCAGGCAGTAGACTTTTTCCATTGTAGAGATGGTACGGGCTTCACTAAGTGGGAAGAGTTGCAAATAAAATATTTTGGTGGCTGAATGAAATAAGTTAAGACTGCAACCTACAGTTCGATGTACTAAATGGAACAGGATACACTGTTAAATTATTAAATAGTGTTAATTGTCCTGGTATTTGAATAAACACTTATTGAATTAAACTAAAATGAGAAAGAGAAAATTATTTCACATTAATTTACTGAACCTTTTTAAAACGCAAATAATATAAATTTCTATATAAAATTAATTTTATAGTCCTTTGATATATCATATACTAGTGTTCAGCCAGAGGTTGAATTAGATCCAGTACTTTCAATTTAATCCGAATATTAGAAATATATTTGTGATTTCCGTGAGCTTTTTACTCCTTTTTGCATCCTATTACCCAAAAATTATGGTTTCAAAATGAAGACTTTTATTCTTTTTAGCGCCATTGTTACAAGTTGCAGTGATTTCGAGTCCTACAATGTTTGGTCTTTTTAATGGTGACTCCTTGTCTATGTCCAAAAGCATAATAAAATGCTTATTACTAATCTGTACTGCTTGCCAACATAATTTTCTATACGAATATTTGACTCAAAGTCCACATAAAGTAATAACATTTGGTATAAATACTGCCCCAGGCAGGCAGTATTTACATCAATTATATACCAGGATGATTATCATCATCCCATATATATATATATATATATATATATATATATATATATATATATATATATATATATATATATATATATATATATATATATATATATATATATATATATATATATATATATATATATATATATATCTATATATATATATATATATATATATATATATATATATATATATATATATATATATATATATATATATACGTTTTGATCAGATATTCCTTTTTCTTTTTATAAATTTATTAAATAATTCCTTAGCTATAATGCATAATTAAAATTAGGTGGTGTTATCCCTAGTAAATTGGCCGCAAATGCTAGCAATATCAAATATGAGAAAAGCCATATATCACCAAGTACTTTCCGCTGAAATCTACTACGATTACTTAATATCTATTATTCCTCTAATTTAATAGAAAGATAAATGGTATATACTCTTATTATATTAAATGAAATAATTTTTTATAAAAAACTTCTCATACAGATTTAAAGATTAGCAACTTGCAGGCTTAAATAAACAAATCTAATAGAAAATATTATTACAATCTGCAGTTCCTAGTTCATATGAATTCAATAGTCTACTGCTTTAATAATTGAAAGCATAATAAAACCAGGCAAATATTAAGTCAATTTAAAACTATTTCCAAACGATTAGAAAATAATAGAATTTAATATATTTGTTTTTGCACTTTCATTTCAATATGAAGTTATTTATTCTATTTAATACCATAAATCTCAGCATGTGCTGAAAATATACTCAATTGAAAATCCATTTTTTAACCGCTAACAAATGCATCAGATACAAAACACATTTGTATACACTACCCAATAGTTCTGGGGAATGTCAACGTACTGCAGATCATGAAGGACTTACATAATTAGTAAGTAGTTACCATTATAAGGAATAAAATTTAAATATTCTAGAAAAGACGGAACATTTTAAACTGCTGGAAATAATATTTGCTTAACATACTTGTTCATGTATATTATATACAATTATTTATGGGCAAATTTTTATATAAAACGGAAACAATATATATAATGATTTTTCCTAATAAAACTTCACTCAAATAAATTTTATGATAGAATAAAATTAAAAAAAGAAGAAAAATTTCAAAAGAGAAATTGTTGAAAAGCGAAGGCAATAATAGCCTTGAAACAACTAGTTTTTTAAAACAAAATAGAAAATACTTAATATTGAAATTTATTATATGGGATAGCAAAATGCATATGAAGAGCTAAAGCCATATTAAACAATGCATTTTGCAAAAGCTCCAAAATAAAAATTATTAATCACATTAGCTCAGGTGGATCTCTGTCAAAAGTTCAATTAGAGCCACCGCTAAAGCTTTTATTATCTCGTCATTATAGAGTATCCACTCGCCAGTACAGAATTTATTGCTATGAATTGAAATGAATCCAATCTAATTTATAAATATCACTACAGCAAAAACATTTCTTAACTTGTAACAAAAGGATTAAGGCAATATTGAATTGGTAGAGGGTAGGGGTGCTAATATTAATAGGAGTGTATTAAGATAATGATGCTGTTCAACGAATATTGACGATTTAGAAAATGTGTTGTCTTTGCTTCTTTTAAAGTGATAAATATGTGAACAGAACACCCAAAGAAACACACACACACACACACACACACACACACACACACACATACACACACACAAACATACATATATATATATATACTAGCGGACCAGGCGAACTTCGCCTCGCCCCAATTTTAAGCCTTCAGGCAAACTTTCTATTTTTTCATTTGAAAAGCCATCAAGGAATAATTTCAAACAAAATTTCATACAAAACTCGATTTTCGATTTTTCTAATTTTCCGACTTTTCCGGAGGAATTTTCCAAAACTTTCCAAATCGTCCATAAAAACCTTCTCCACGAAAATACGAACAACTGACAAAAAGTTTTACAGAAATCGGCCTAGCCGTTCTCATTTTATGAATTATTAGATTTTGCCACGCCCCTCCGCCCACAGACCGAAAATAAAAAATCAGACTTCACAGTGTCACCCGCCCGAGTATTCTGAAGGTTCCCTGAAAATTTCGTCAAAATCGGCCCAGCCGTTTTGGAACCATTACGTTACATACATACATACATATATACATACATACATACATACACACATCCTA
Organism: Germaria angustata; assembly: GCA_963681545.1. NCBI lineage: Eukaryota > Metazoa > Arthropoda > Insecta > Diptera > Tachinidae > Germaria > Germaria angustata. The sequence continues at coordinate 92,371,549 of OY812999.1, read as the reverse complement.
TTTATATATATATATATATATATATATATATATATATATATATATATTATGCTGAAATTAATTTGAAAAATTTAATTTAATTTTGAAATATGGTTAGGTTAGGTTAGGTTGATTGGAGGGGTATGACAGCCCATGTCATTACGACATACACCTAAGCCAGTGAAGGCTTGTTGTACGCTCCCTTGAGTTAACCTTGAGTTAACTAACCGTAAGATATTGAACCAAAGGTCTAGAGAAACTCCGTGTCACTCACAAAGTTCCTTAATTTCCTCCAGCATATTCCCCGTAATCGGCTTATGTCCGGTAAGATGTCACTCCCAAGATATCGGGACCTTATTTGTGAGAAGGCGGGGCATTGGCACAAATAGTGTTCCAATGTTTCGCTCTCCTCCCCACATGCTCTACATTCATCTCCTCCCCACATGCTCTACATTCATCTCCTCCCGCTATTCCCAAGCGTTTAAGATGTGCCAGTAGTTGAGAGTGCCCTGTGACCACTCCCATTATTCTACTTAGTTCGAGCTTGCTGAGTCTTAGCAGCTCCCTCGTTCTTCTCTCGTCTGGATCTCCCCATAGAATTTTTGTGTTGATTCCCATGGTTCCGTTATTCCAGAGAGTTGAATGGGCCCTTTGTGCCCAAGTCTTTAGCTCTGATTTAACTGCATCGAAAGGTTTCGCGCATTCCAAGCTTATATTACCTAACTCTATTGCCCTAGAAGCAAGTGAGTTTGCCCTCTCATTTCCAGTTATCCCCGCGTGCCCCGGCACCCATATGATGCGCAGTTCACCATGTGTCGAGTAACTGTTAATGGCGTTTTTGCAATCCCAAACTGTACGTGATTTAGTGCGTTCCTCTGAGATTGCTCTGATGGCCATCTGACTATCTGTGAATATATTCACAAGTCCTGACCTCCTCATTACATTGAGTTCCCTGATACACTCCGTTATCGCCCGAACTTCCGCCTGCAAAACTGTGCAATAGTCCGGCAGGCGAAAAAACAGTTCCGTGGTGTTTTCTATATAAACACCAAGTCCCGTTTTCCCTCTCGACCTTGATCCATCCGTGTAGCAATGAAGCCCCATGGGGATCTTGTTCCAAGGGTCGGTCAACCAGGAATGGATGTCGGGAATCAATGTTCCGCAGTTGGCCTCTAGTCTAGTCTCCGGTATGCGGTCATTTGCGACACTTTCCGGTATGGACTCTCCTATGGCCGTAAAGATTCGTTGATGATACGCTTCGTGTTCCTGATCGATCCACTCACCCATCACCTTTAGTCGTTTTGCTGCTAGAGCCGCTTCGTATTTTATACGAATATCGATTGGCTGGATAGATAATATTGTTTCCATCGCACCTGTTGATGTCGTTCGGAAGGCCCCACTTATACCAAGACAGCAGGTTCTCTGAACTTTCTGTATTGTTTTGATGTTGCATTTATATTCCATCGATGTCCACCACACTATAGAGGCATAGGTCATAATCGGCCTGATAACGCTACTATAAAGCCAGTGTGTCATCTCTGGATTCAGCCCCCATCTCGTGCCTATGGCCCGTTTACAGATTGACCAACATATATGAGCCTTTTTGACTCTTTCGTTTATGTGGTCTTTTCATTTTAATTTCCGATCGAGAATGACTCCTAGATATTTCACCCTGTCGGAAATATTTATTGTCCTTTCAAGAAAGCGCGGCTCATCATATGGAGCTATCTTCGTCTTTCTTGTAAATAGGCCAATTTCAGTTTTTTCTGGGTTAACGTTCAATCCTCTTGGTTGAGCCCAGTTGTGTGCCAGGGTTAATGCCTCCTCGGCCTTCCTGCACAAATGATTTGGATCCCTTCCCTTCAGAAGTATCATGACGTCATCTGCGTAGCAGACTGTCTCGAATCCCTCATCGGTCAGAGTCCTAATAAGGGTATGTATTGTTGTGGTCCAGAGAAGGGGTGATAAAATCCCCCCTTGTGGAGTTCCACATTGTACCCTTTTTCTTATACTTACATTGTGCGCCTCACAATTAATCCATCTGTTCCTTAGCATATTGCCAATCCAGTCGCGTATCGCCCGGTTGACATTAAATTGGTCCAGAGAATGGATAAGTGTGTCGGTATGCACGTTGTTGAAAGCCCCCTCAATGTCAATGCAAACCGCGAGTGTGTACATCTTCTCACTAAGTGACCTTTCTATAAAGTACACCACATTATGCAATGCAGTGTCCACTGATCTACCTTTGACATATGCGTGTTGCCTGAACCTCAGCATATGGCCTGCGATCCTGCCCTTAACCATGTCGTCAATTATCCTCTCCATGGTTTTCAGCAAGAAGGAAGTTAGGCTTATTGGCCTATAAGCCTTTGGTAAAGAATAATTTGGCTTGCCAGGTTTGGGGATAAACACTACCCTCGCTTCCTGCCAGCCTACTGGAATATATGCGTGTGTTAGGCATGCATTATAAATTCCTGCAAGATGTGACGAAACTAAATTCATCCCTTTCTGCAGGAGCGCCGGAAAGATACCATCCGGACCCGCAGCCTTAAATGGAGAAAAGCTTTTTATCGCTTCCATAACCATCCTATCGCTGATAATAGGCACCTCATGTTCACCACTTCTCCCATCGTCCAGCCTAGCCGAAAGTTCGGCCGGGCTGCATGGAAAATGTGTATCCATGAGGAGTTTAATGGTTTCCTCCACATTTTCAATTGCCCTGCCCGATTCATCCACTAATGATTCAGCCTGGATGTGGGCTTTTGAGAAAAATTTTTTAATTTTAGAAACATCGCTTACACTGTCCACCTGTTCGCAGAAAAGCCTCCAGGATGTACGTTTAGCAGTTCTTATTCTCTTGTTGTAATTTCGGAGTTTATCACGATAATCCTCCCAATATACTAGTAATCTTTTACGTTTCGCTCTATTATAGAGTCGGCGGACTTCCCTCCCCATTGCCCGAATCTCCCCTGTCATCCAGGGTTTTTCGTATGGGGATTTTCTTTCCCGAAGTGGGCAACTCTCTTCAAACGACTCAACTAAAGCGTCCGTAATGATTTTGACTTTACCGTCTATGTCCTCTCTTTCTAAGCGATTGAAAGAAACCTGCCCTAAATGAGAATCAAGTGACCTTTCGAATTTTGCCCAATCAGTTTTAGCCCTGTTTCGAAAGGTTATAGGTTCTGGCGGTTGCCTTGCAATTTTAAACATAATATAACGATGATCTGAGAATGAGTGCTCGTTCAGAACCCTCCATTCAGCAATTTCATCGATTACGTTTTCAGAACATATAGTTACATCCAATACCTCCGCTCTAATTCTATTAATAAAGGTAGGCGTATTACCAGTATTAACAGTTAATAGATCGTTAGTATTTAGAAATTCTAAAAGAGCCTGTCCCCTTTTATTAATGTTAGTACTACCCCATGCAATATGATGCGAATTAGTATCGCATCCGATTAGTACTTTCCTACCTTTTATTCTGCAATCTTCTACCAAGTGTTGTAATTCCGACGTTGGTGGTAGTGTCGGTGCATCATACGGCAAGTATACTGATGCTAGGCATATGTTTCCATTTCCCTGCTTCAGTACTGTTGCGTCTGCTGTTGACAACTCTGTGGATAAAAGAAAGCATAAATTTTTGTGACTAAGAATACAGGTCCTCGGACGATTCCCTGTTTTAGCATAAAATAATTGGTAGTTTACATGGCTTAATCCATTAACCCTGTTTTTTGTCGTCCAGGGTTCTTGTATTAATGCCACATGAATCTTACTTTTGTTAATTTTCTCCATCAAAGCGTGAGTTGCCGTCTCGCTCCGGTGGAGGTTAATTTGGATGACCTCCCACATCATCCTTCTAATAGGCGGTCCTCTTGGGAGTTGGTGATATTTTGCTCCAACTCCTCCTTGGCCGTATGGACCTCCGAGACACCCGCCTGATTTTGGCTAGCTGCAGCCTGTACTGTGCTTGTCCTGTCGTTGCTGGGGGTGGTTTTCCCCTGGCTGCCGATACAGAACTTGCCTATTTTGACATATACAGCTTTCGACACAAAGAACACCTTCCCTTCAGATTTGGAAAGGCTGGAAATAGATCCTTGGTCGATGCCCACCACAAAAAGAGTTCCATTTTGGTCCTCCTCTCTGTGGAACACCTCCCATTTCTCTACCGCCAGTTCTTTGTTTTGTTTACCAATAACCTCCAAAACACGGTCGGATGTGAATTTGCATCCCCATCCTTTGACGTAGAAGGTTGCCTTGGTAAGAGTTGGTATATTTCTCCCTTCCACCAGTTCCAGCTTACAGCCTTCCCATGGCGGAGGGATTCCTTCTACCAGCTTCTTTAGGGTAGCTGCGCAGGTCTGCGATGCTAATCTTAGCAACAGCACGCCCCTTTGAAACTCGCAGCTATTTATTTTTATTGGAGATCCGTTATCGGTTGCCATAACGTATTCCAATATCGCGTTATTTACCAGATCCTCAACCACTTGCTGTTGATTTTCTGGTATTTTGCCAGTCGGACGTGAGGTGTCAATGACCGCGTAGCGGAGATTGTCCCTGTATTGCCTCCTGGCTACTTTAGCGTAAGATGGCGGCTCTTTTTCCTTAGTTACGTCTAGCTTCCTCTTACGCGTGAAGAGATTCCGCTTTTTGGCGTTCTCTGCTTCCGCGGAAGATTTCACCGACGTGCCCGCCTTCTCAGTAAGTGCTGCTCCTTTGACCCCCTTACTAGAAGGATTCTTCATAGAGACTCCTTTAAGAAGGGAGACGCCCGGTTTTGGCGACTTACTGGTCGACGAGGAGCACCTTTTCTTATGCTTCGGCTCCGCAATGTTCTGCTCTTCTGGAGATCGGATCCTCTTACCAGTCTCTACCGAGGTGGAGGGAGTCTCCGATGCTTCCTTTAGCGCATCTTGCGCATTTTTAGCTGCTGCCTGGTTCTTCTTGGCAAGTTTCCGCCTTTGAGCCCCAGAGAGCCGCTTTTTTCCAGTATTTAGGCTCGCGATTTTGTCGCTCACCTCATCCACCAGTCTGTCTAGATTCTGCGAAGAATCTCTACCTGACTGGCTTATGTCATGAGGGTCAGAGTAGGTGTTCCCACCTGCCACTGAAGGCTGGGTTGACTTTAAGTCCCCCCCGGGTATTACCACCTCTTCCTCTCGTTTTGGTGTCGCTGTCCTTGTCCGATTTTCCGTTCCGTTGTCCGTTTGTGTGTCCATTGTCGTCATCGTTGTATCTTTCGTTTCTGTGTTATTTGGAATAATTTTTTTCATACTTGGTCCCACGAGTGTAGGGGAAAGGGATCTCCTCCACGTCATAGCCCCCGATAACGTGGAGGGGGCGTAGTCTATTTGCTGAGGTGCCCAGGTATCAGCAAAGCTCCGTTTGAATACAGTCTCATGCCCCCGACTGCAAAGAGAACAGATAGGCACGGGTCGCGTAACACCTCTGTTTGGGGGTGGATAACTTTTAGTATGCAGGCTTTTATGCCCACCGCCTTCTTCAGTTAAACTATGGATCCTATAGAGGACCCTCGTTCGCCTTCAGAAGAGGTGTGCAATTCAGCCCACACTTAAGCCCTCACACCACGACAAGGTAGTTATCCCAGCAAGGGAATTTTGAAATATAGGAGGTATAAATATTGAAATCTTATTATGGCAAAAAATAAAAATGAAATGCTACTATTTAATATTTATAGAAGATTTATATATAATCCAAGTTAGAATTATGATTACTTAAAGTATTTATTGGTGTTTATTGAGTATATAATACGTATAATTAATGTAAAAATATATTTTATTAATCATACGTCACAAGCAAATAATTGAACTCACACAACAGTTATTTTATTATCTCTAAATAGAAGATTTTTACTAAACTTTTAAATCCTCCTGCTTAACATTTTTCCTGAAATAACAACACTTTTTTAAACATTCGTTATTTTGCAAATAAACGCAAAAAGGCAAAAACATGTGCAAACTACTATAAACAAGGTTAAAGTCTAATAAATGCAAGTTCACATATAATTAAAATAAAATAAACTTTTATACTTTCTGACAAATTATATTAACAATAAAACATTCAAATGCTGTCCATTTTTTGTACGGTTGTTAATTCATTTGTTGTGGTTATTGTGGCAAATTCTCATATAAAAAGCAGGCATTGGTACAGCCAGAGATAATAAAACCTACAACATTTTTGTCTTCTGTAGAACACAAAATTGTTTCGGTAAAAACCGTCTTCATTTTCTGTTCATATGGTAGGCAAGAGTAGAGAAAAAGTTAGTTGGGATATGTTTGGAAAAACTATAGCAATGGTATTAAGCTAATGCTAGAGGACCGAATGGAGTTTGCAGAAAGAAAGGCGAACACCAAACCTCAAATTGTGTGACTTCATGCAGAGTCGTATAATTTTAAAGTGTCAATGGTACGAATATGAGCGAGAATTGCAGGAAATGTGATCAAGCAGGAAATTAGTTATAAAAACAAAATATTTCATTTGCGAATTGCTCAAAATATATGTAGACTATGAATAGATCATTACTGGGCAATGCTAAAGAATGTCACTAGAGTAATTATTGACCTTTTGCTGCACTATGAATAAGCTATGACTATATTATTTACAGATTACGATCATATTACGACTGCACTAAGAGAAGGCTGGAATTTGTGTATTGTATAGTTATGATAAGATTATGTTTTCGCTATGAATCAAATAAGACAAGAAAATGTTTATAAAGTACAAACGAATTATTACTAAACTATAAATAGACCGTGACCATGTGATAAATAGTCTATTACAAAGGGTGTATAAGAATATGAACAAATCATTACAAGAATATAACTTGACTATATCTTGACTACAAATGATAATGAGACTATAAAGAATGAAATAAGACTTAAATATAATCAGACTATGACTATGTTAAAACAATAGAATTTTGTTGGAAAGAGTGTTGAAGTCAAGAAAAATTCGTGCTATATCCATATACCGAATAATATTGAAAATATTCAACTATCAGAGAGCATTGGTACTACCTGCTATTCACTTATCTACTTGACCTAATATTAAAAAAGATTATCCTATTACCTTGTGAAATAAATTTATACTTTACACTGGACCTTAGTGGGCATGAAAATTTTAGTGCATACTTGCACTTATATATTTTATATGTGTATGATAATAATATGGAATATACTATTTTTAACTGTGATTTCCATTAAAATAGGGGAGTTTTACTTTTAAGTTACTCGGAATGAGTATAACCATCCCCTTTCTAACAATTATTATATACTCTATGGTGATGAGGTAGAAAGTTCCTACGTGATGCCACAAGCTGGCAGTCAGCTACAATAACAAAAGAAACAGTAACAAATATACTATAACTGTGCAATACCCATACTATTGGTTGACTATAGCTAAATTAGATATTATTAGACTTTACCTAGACTTAAAATACACTATGAATAGGTTAGGACTACACTATGGCAAATTTTTTACTAGGCTATGACTTCTATATGAATAGAAGTAAGAAGAAGTTGCTAGTGCACCATTTTAAAAATGCTTTAGTCTGAGTGTGCATTTTGGTATTCTGTATTTTTTATGGAGTTTCGGCTACGAGTAGATGAAAAAAAAATACCACTTGTTATCTAAACTCTAAATCCATAATAACTATGCCTTTGAAGTAAAATTTTAACTCATTTTTCTTAATTTGCTGATAGTTGCCACCACTTATGCGTCTATAAACTTAGCAACCACATGACAAACTCTATAGCTTTTTTTTTGCTGAATGAGCAGTGCATAATTTTAAAAAATATTGAAAAATAATTTTTATTTTGTTTGTCAATGGAAAGATTCAAGTGAATTGCAGCAACTACTGCAAATATTAATTGAACTTTCAATCCAGACAGGCCGCAATATTCTTTTTTTCTTTAATTTTGTTAAATATCTTAGGTAAAGTAAATGTTCGGAAAGCTCTGGAAATAAAAAAGCATTTGCAATAGCGACAATAAATTTTGAAAATGCTACACATTAAAAGAAAGTTAAAAATGTTATGCATAACTATATTCCTGCTGTCTGAAAAGTTTTACAAAACTTCAATTAAAGGAGAGTCATTAGCTTAGAGGCACTTGATTGTGTACATTAGCAGCTGCATGATATATGTGTAATTATTCTATTAAGAAGTATTTAATAAAATTAAATTTGCAATTTTTTTGCAATTAAAATTAATGCTATTCAAACAAATACCTATCGCAATTTTTTAACTAAAATCATATCGAGGAAAAATTTTTATTCTGTTTCTTCTAAGATAAAATATATTTCATTAATTAACTTTTTATTTAACGTCATTAATTAAACTTCATCAAAAGTAGCATGTACTTAATTTTTCGCAATAAATCTTACCTTGACCCTCTTAATAAAAGTGATTAATTTTCTTTTACCATTTATTTTCAGTGTAAAATGAGGAGAAGATTTTTATGTTGTTTCTGCTTAATGTCGTTTTTTTTAAATTTTTTATCTCCTCTGCATGAAATATCACTAAACTTTCGCCGTATTTGGTGCTTGGAGTATTTTTATGTTGTACTTTTAGCGTAAGCTCGACAGTCGTATTTAACTCTTCAGAATAGACATGAAAATATTAGAAAGAATTGTACATATTTTCAAAGATAAAATAATTTTAGTAGGTCTTCGCAAATTTAGTATCGAAAATATAGATAAAATTACCATTGAAATTACAAAAACAATACAGTATTATTAGAGGTAAAAGTAAAAGTCTTTGCGAGCAAATAATTTAGATAGAAAATTAATTTTCTCTACGACAAATAGAGGAATTTAGCGTCTTCAGTGAGCCGATACATTTGGCTACACAACTGTCAACTCAAAGCTTTTTAACACTTTCGGTCAGATATAGATGATATAAATCTCAAGTACACAAGAATGATTTGGGTGTATCATACACTATCCTTAATATTTGTGGGATCTACGAGTAAATGCTTCCGCAGCGATTTAAAAAATATGTTTGCTAGATCGACCGTCACAACGGATTTTTCTGCCAGGAACATCAAGAACATCTGATTGTGTAATATTCATGTTAGCGTGAGACGGATGTGTTAAGACGTAGTCGCGTGATCTAATTTCAACAAAACTTTAACATTTAAAACACTAATATTAATTAAAAGATGCCACATTTGCAGAAACCCGCACCTCAATTCAAAGGCACCGCCGTTGTCAACGGTGCTTTTAAAGAAATTTCCTTGGCTGACTACAAGGGCAAGTACGTCGTATTGTTCTTTTATCCATTGGACTTTACTTTTGTTTGTCCCACCGAAATTGTCGCTTTCTCCGACCGTGCTGCAGAATTCCGCAATATTGGTTGTGAAGTGATTGCTTGCTCAACTGACAGTCAATACACCCATTTGGCTTGGATTAACACAGCACGCAAACAAGGTGGTTTAGGTGAGATGGACATTCCTTTGTTGGCCGACAAGTCAATGAAGATCTCGCGTGACTACGGTGTATTGGACGAGGAAACTGGTATTCCTTTCCGTGGTCTATTCATCATTGATAAAAAACAAAACTTGCGTCAAATCACCATCAACGACTTGCCCGTTGGACGTAGTGTTGATGAAACTCTTCGCTTAGTGCAGGCCTTTCAATTCACTGACGAACACGGCGAAGTCTGCCCAGCTAACTGGAAGCCCGGACAAAAAACCATGGTTGCTGATCCAAAAAAATCTAAGGAGTATTTTGCTGCAGCTTCATAAATGTTGTTGTAACAATCGTGTATATGATGAACAACACTTACACTAGTGAACACCATTGCACACGCACCCCACAACATTCGCACTTTGTAAATGTCAAATGTATAATTCTAGCAGTTAATAAATTTGGTATTTACATATCAACATACATAATTACAACCTGTTCATCTATTCTATCGAATCGTTACTATATCTTGAAAAAACTAAACACTACTAAAGACAACAAAGCAAATTTATTTAAATATATGTATTAAATCCGAAAGAGGCCCTAGACAAAGTTATGTAGCTTGGAAATATAAACTTTGTTTAGGTATTTTTAATATATGAAAAAAGTTAAAAGTTTTTTCCGATAATGTTCCAAACAATTGTTCCACAGTTGTTTAAAATATTCCAGCACGAAGTGAATTAAAAAAAACATTAAATTTTCCATAAATTATATTTTTTGTGTTGTTTAAATTGCAAGTGAAATAAAAGTATCACTTGATCATAAATACACTCAAGTGAATCTTGATATGCTTTAGGTATAAAGCCTTTTTAATGAAGCCAATATATATTAAGTCGATGTTGTAGCCATCTGAAAGGCAAAAAAATTGCTGAAAAACAGAAATAATTCAGAAAAATTTTCAATATTTAGCGTGTCCTTAATAATAATTGGTTAACGTGAGGATGTGCTATTCAAATTAGAATTTTAAGTTTCGACCACTCATGTGTGGAAACTTGTGCATAGCCACTTTCTCGCAACAAACATGCAGTCGAACAAGATGGGAGTGGAGCTAATTCCAATATCGCTTAACTTTAAGGTTGCAAAAAACATGTTGGAACGGGAATTGACCAGTTTAACGGACTAACAAAAGGTGTAACCATTTTCTCAGACTCATCCCATCTCAGACAGGTTGCTGAAATAGGGGCATGTACGCTATTAGATAATGCATTCTGTCACAGATATGGCGAGGCAAATAAACAAGAGATTGTTGTCTATCTATTATGACGTATAACATTTTTCAGAAATAAAATTTTGGACATGCATTTACCTCTCGGAGCTATAAGAGATAAATCTAGATGAAATCATAATATTAGTCAATGCTGTGGGTTGATTCCTAAAACATTTTTTGGATCTAGTTTTGGAACAGCATTATTAGAGGTTGAACTGGAAGAATCTGCTTTTTTTAAATCAAAACATAATTGTTTAATTGCAATTATATCCTTTTAATTTATTTGAAAGCAGCCCGCTTTAACCACCATGTAACCAAAAGATGTAGCAGCATACTCGCTCATAGGTTCGTGCACTACTAGGTCATGGTCTACGAAATGTCTGTCAGTCTATGGCACCACTGTTATCTATGAAGTTTTAATAAATCACTAGCTTTAGTGGTGACAGAAAAATAAAAAAAAGTATATTATAGTACGGCGGTACTCCTCTTGTGGCCTACTCAGTGTAATTCGCGTATTTTTGGAAGTATTGCAATATAAACATTTTTTGTAAGTAGGTATTTTATGTAAGTAGTCTAGCCTTATTGTAAAAATCAATCTGAATATTTTACCAGTTCATTGTACAATTTGCAGTAAATATTTTTATTTCATTAACTATAATTTTGGCAGTGCTCTTACATTTCTTATCGCTGCTACTTTAATAAGCGCTTTTCACGATTCTTACTTTTTTGCTTGTAGATTTGTTCTTATCACAAAATCTCTAATAGTCTTATTTCCAACTACAACCTCAATTACACCTTCTTGCTATACTCAATTACAATTACATACTTTATTTTATATTGTTTGCTAATCTGAAGCCCATTTTTCCTAGAACGCTAACAAACCTTATCTCATACTACACACGAATTTATAGCTGCAGGCAGCATATTTTTTTCGTTCTGTATGTTCACTTGATTTCGTTTACCTCTTGTTAATTTTTTTCAACTATTTTCTTTCCCTTTTTTCTGTGTCAATGAGACCAAGAAGTGATTTCGGCTTAGCAAACAAATTAGAAAAATTTAAGAGAAGAAAAAAAAAAATTAAAACCTCCTATGATTTCCCTCTGATATCGTTAAAGAAGGACGAAAGTGTCTTCGGGGAAATTGTAGAAAAATGAAAAATATTTGCGTATCAAGTTTTGAGTGAGAGTTTGACGGTTTGGTTGGTAGCCCACAGGCATCGTCTTTTAAAGTGCACTAAAACTGTTACCAATTTTACATACAAGCACTTGAAGTTTGCTTTAGCTTACTATGTTTGTAAATGTTTCATTTGGTTGTATTTACAGGAAAAAGGAAACAGCTGGATATTGTCATGCTATTTGATATCATTACAACATCAATTTGTCGCTTTAACTGTATGAGTGTGCATTTTTATATTTATCTGATTTTGCTTGTGTGTCCTGTTGCCTCAAATTTTTGTTTGTTGTGAATTTAAGGTTGGAAAGTTTGCTTGTAATAGTGAAGTACAAAATTAGAAGAAGATTTTAAGAAATTTGTAGAGCAAGGAAATTCAAAAATTTTTAAAACTTGTGGAAAAAAGTTTGTTTGATTTCAAACCAATTTCAAGCTCTTTTTAGGATGTTGTATTTATATGTAAGCAAAGCTCGGTGTAATGAATCTAAATTTAAAGAATTTCAGATATAATAAATGGTATAATATTTATTTTTGTTTGTCTTATAACGACCGGTTATAAGACATCTTCACGTGGACGACCCACTTATTTAAAAATGATGATTTACAGTCGTTCTTATTACTATGTACGTGTTAAAGTGAAACAAAGGAACAGGTAGAGTTGCAAAGCTGCTTTTTTATTTGGCACCGTTGGGTATTTCTAGACATTCATTCCCAGCAATGATGCACTTCAAGAGTCCTAGCGAAATGCTTTCATGTCTACAATTTATAAAAAGCCCTTGAATTGGTTAAAAAGTACTCATATATCAGCTGTAAAAATTTGTGTATGAGTATTTTGTAGTTGTAAAGAATTCTATTTGGTATAATATATAAATAAAGGATGAAAAATAAATTGTAAAGGAAATAAATATTACCTGAGGTTAAAGTTTTTGCTAAAATTTTAAAGCTCAATTTTGGGTTAATAAATTTGGAAAACATTACACGAAGTTCTTCACAGCAGTCATTTTATAGCTGTTGCATTATCAGTTTTACACTCAATTTGTAGATAATAAATTTTTGTAAAGTGAGTTGCTTGACTAATTTGCCTCTTACTGTTTTCTTTTTGGCTTAAATACATTAAAAAGAAGTCGTTGGCATAAACGTGACTCGACATAATAATCCTTGGATGATTTTTTTTTTGCTGATATGCACATGTATTTGAATGTGCCACATTATAAGCGTGCGTATTAGAAATTTTTATAACACCGTGCGGTATTAATTTAAAATTCTTGCTTGTTCCCAAATTTGCACCGCAATAAACATTTCTATTTCAATTTTTTGTGGTTTCTGTTAAAAAACTCCACCAGACAATAGGTTTTGTTGAGTTTTTTTTCTGGACCAGAAAAACTGGCATATAATAATTTTTGTAAATAAACATATTTCCAAAAGAGATGGAAAAAATCGACTGTATGGTTTTTGTTATTTATATAATTGTGAATATTAATATTTCAAGCATTAACGAATAATGTAATGTTTATACTAGTATAATCTCATCTCATTTACATTTATTCTCTCAAAATTTAATGCTAAATAAGTTCCCCAAATGTCCATAAACCTAAATAAAGTGTTTTTTTCTTCTTATGAGTAGGTTTGAAATTTAGTGAACTATTAAATGTAATTAACTGATTTAAAAATACTAGTGGCACTTTAAAAATTCAAAATATTATAGACTAAATTTGCAGGATAGTAAAGTATATTATTTCCTGTATATTTTGCTAAAACACTGTTGATCTTGTAAAGCTTCTTAAAGAAATGTATACAGTCTGTTCTGGATTAATACACATATTTTGATATGCAGCAGAATCTACAAAAATTGTTTCACTTCATTTTTTTTCTTGCATTTTTTGGCATACTTTTCTACAAAAATTTTTTACATTTCGCTGGTTAACTTTGGATTGAATCAAATTGTTAATAATTTAGAATTCATCTCCATGTCAAAAAAAAAACTCACTTTTCTTGTATCTCCTTTTAACTTTTATGGAATATTTCCTTTTAGTTATTCTGGGTTTAATTAACTTTTCTTTCTTACAATTTGGCCAATTTTTATTAAACTTCTTCTAATTTTCTTCAGAGATCTTAACATGTTTATGCATTTTTTAATCAAAATTAAAATTTTTCGATTTGATGAATTTCGAGACAGTTTGATAGATTGGCAACATCATTTATCTGGTGCAGCTATAGATGCTAATAGTTATAACAAGAAAGGTAGCAAAATTTTAATTTTCTTATAAAGGGAGACTCTTTTTTCGCTTTTTTCTTGTTAATATAAGCGCCATGCTTATCGAAAAATGTCTTGCTTCACCATAAAAAGAGTTTCCATCCATACCAAACATTTATTTTTTTTTTTAATGTTTTTTTGTACTCGGAAAAAATAGCAAAATTTTCTTTAACATATCACTTTATTATCTACAATACAGGTTTCATAATTATTGAAAAGGGTGGTGAGGCAGTTTCTAAATAAATTTTTAGAAGATCAGCTAGCAAACTATAAAACCTAATAAATCGCTCAGGACTCTCTTTTCAAAATAGTTTAAGTCCTGAAAAATATCTGAGGCAAAGTTACTGCAGAGCAATGCACCTATATAGGTCAAGCAAATGGTGTAGTGGCTAATACAGAGCATCCTAGAAATTCCGATATATGCCCGACCTCCCAGTAATGATGCCCACCAACAGTGCTACTGACCTTCTTATAAGGCGCTGGGGCTGTTTTTGCAAATCGGTGGAAATGGTGGAACACCTGATTGCGGCATTTCTCAGCGCCGAATCTCTAGATCTGTTTAATAGTTCATAATTTTTGAAAAAGTTTTTTGAAGAGCTTTTTTCTTATATACTTTTCTTATTATTTTCATTGCACAGTATTCGCACTCTATTTTCTTAAACAATTAAGAGTTTCTTATGTAATTTTTTATACAAAGGAAATTGTATTCTATGTCACACATCCTAATATAGTTGTTGTTTTATTTTGACAACGAGATTCTGTTTTATTGTGATAAGTGATAAAATTGTTACACTTCAAACTGAGATAAAAGTGATGGTCTATTAAAAATAAATTTTAGTACCTTTTTCATTATTCATGCGCAATTGGTTTCATAATGTAATTTTTTTGGATACTGTATAAAAATTAGTTCTGAATACTTTGACACTTGGTTTTAGCAAAGCAGTGCTATGCTAAACAAAGCATGTTGAACAACAGCTTTCTTTATTTGAAGATCATTTCGCGATGTGTACCCGTCAACTGGCCGCCTGGAATGTTTTCTATTACTCTTATGCATCGTTTTCTACACGTTTTTTTTATATGTATAGCGTAGTTATGGACAAAAATTGAATAAAATTATTTAAAAAAAGTAAATGCCAGCGATAATTTTTCGAGTTATAGTAAAGACTCTGACATCCAGTTCTCTTTTAAGTTCCTTATTTAAATGAGAGAAAATGAGTGTAAATATTTCTAGTAGTAAAATATTTTTGGAAATTAAATGTGTTATCTTCTGATCTCTTAACAAAATGTCTGTAAGCTTTTATATTATAACCATTTTCTATTGAAATCATTGGCATGAATGTGAAAGAAGATGAAATCATTAAATACTGTACAGTTCTGTTTGTTTAACACGTTTTAAATGATAAATAAAATATTTATTTAAAATTTTTCGATCTGTAATGGTTTTTGTTTTAAGTATACACTTTATAACTAGGGTTCAAGAACTCTGATAAGCAATTAAATATTTTTTCCGTTGTGTGTTGAAAAAGAAATGAGTGGTAAATAATAACAAATACGATGGATAACACCGCAGAATATAACTACAATAGTTAAGGAGCTTCGTAGTTCTCTTTTTTCATTAATTAATTTATTTACTTACTTATTATATTCTTTATTGTAATTTAAGTTAAATCTTTTATTATATATATTATAGAAAGAATTCTATTTTTTCATACCATCAGTCACTTCTGATTTACAAGTATTTTTATCACATTAAATTTCTTCAGTTTGCCAAAAATAAATAATGTATGCATTAATAATATTAGAAAAGTTTCCCAACTAATACACACTTATAAAATAGAAAACTTTGTTTACTATTTCCTTTAATATTGGCCATCTGTCGTATGATTGATATTTAATCACATATGATCAAATATTACTTATACGTCGTCAAGCAGAACTAGAAAGAACTGAAGTAATTTAAAGAAACAAATTAAATTAATAAATAAATAACAATAAAACAATGAATAGTAGAATAATAGAAGCATTATTAGCAAGTGATTTCATATAATTATAATAAATTTTATATGTCGTCTTCTCTCAAGCGTAATGAGGACTATCAATATGAGAAAAGAACAAATATATAGGGATTTTTGGTTTCCTTCAAAGTCATTTGATGTAAAAATCTTATATACATTAAACTTAATTTTTACAAATTCCTTAAACCATCTTCTCAAATCTTAAATTATATACTTAACCTAACAGCAGCGAAACTAATTTGCATTATTAATTAGATTTTTACGCGATGTTCTAGTTGTTTTTGTATTATATAAAATAAAAAGAAAATTTTACATCATTTAATGAGCTATATTTGATATCTTTGTAGAAAGATAAAACGCGACCTTAATATCTCATTCGCTGCTTTTCCAATTTATAAGTAAAATGTATTGAATACTTTATGTTACAAGATATTTGAGTGTATGTATATAAACATTTACAAAAAGTATGTTTGTATATGTTGTTGTATGTTTATATAGCAAATTATCTTAACAGCCACCACTTTGTACATGGTTTACACACACACATAAATATTGAATAGTGATAACAATCATTTAATCAATAAACTTCAGCAGCAAGAACAAAAACAAAAATACCACTGAAAGTGTACTGAAAAAAGGAAAGCACTAAAACAAAATCCAAAAACTATCAAACATCTAATGGGAAATACTAATAAAGTACAACAATAAAATAAACACTTTAGAAAAAAATAAATAAATAAGTAGAAAAAATAAAACTTTGCAAACAATTTTAAGAGATTTCGTTTAAAAGGGCTTAAGGGACGTAGTTTTCCCAAGATTTCTGTTTTAATTTACGCAACGGTCTTGTTTTATTATAAATAGGGAACTGATTACGATATGAGTTGTCAAGTGACTTGTTTATATAATTTAGATGGCGGATATGGTACAGACAATTATAGAAAAATATAAGGAGAATAGAGAAATCAAATATGTTAGACCGATTCGAAAATCAGGGAAAAACATTTCATTAGATAAAATATAAATAAAACAAATTTTAAAATAAATTTTTTAATACTCTCTCATTTTTTAACCGATTTCTAGAAAGGAGCGGGATTATGTATTCGATAGCATATATTTCTTTGTATGTAAAACGATTTTTACAAGTCATTATATATTTGATTTTTGAAATTTTTATTGTTAAAACGATTACTTGAGGAGAATGAAATTTAATATAAAGAATATAAAACAGAGAAATTATAAAACATGCCAATAGATGTAAAGGAATAATTGTTCTTACATATTAAATATTGCAAGCAGTTTAAGGAAGAAAGTCATGTGACTTTGAACCAACTTTTATATTCTAATCTAGTTGTAGCGTGTTCTGTTTTACATCTAATGTCTTCTAGCCAACGATTTGATATTCAAGGACTACAACTATTCTTGTTGCAAAGTTCATAGTGTGATAACCGATATTTTTTTTGGACATATCGATATATAAAGATAATTTAGAATACATAACAAGAACCCAGACAGCTATGGTTACATTCCAGTTCAAAGCAAATGATGTTCTCTTATTATATTTTTGGACACCATCTACTTCCCATTGCAATTAAGAACATTTGATTTTTTAGACGAGCCCAATAGCTTTGCAGGTGGTGTTTGCAAAGCTATTGGTAGGCGGCACATAAATCTTATCAATTCTTTTTCACTTCTACTACTCAAGTATGGATCATCTTTAATCACAAGTTTTAAAGCTACCTTTGCTGTATATTCATTAAAGCCTATAAAAATTTTCGTATTCTAGATTTCATTCAAAATTAAAACCACTTGGATCTAATATATAGCTGTGACTGCAAATTATTCTTGGCAATAGCATTACCACAAAAATTTTTATTTTCTTAATTCTTAGTGACACAAATACAAAACAGGACCTTAAGCAAATTATACGAAATTATTTTTTACTTTTTATTTCGTTATCCAAAGCATGTGTATGATCAGTGGATAGTCATACTAAGGAAAGGGAGGGCTATTTGGAGTAAATTTTACTCATTTAAATTAATATATTCTCATACCCGTTCATGTTCTTACTTCACTTAAGATAAGAATAAAGTAATAATATTTATGTACATTAAACTGATGTCCAAATAGTGAAAAGCAAATCCCTGATTTATGATGTTGGTGCTGTATTGCCTTCAGAAACTGACATATAACTCAATTTAACTACATATAATGTTTATCTTCTTATAAACTATCAAATATTTCAAGTTTTGATCCTTTTCAAAGGAATTTGTGTTGAGCTCCTGGCCAATTCTATGTGCCGTAATCAAACTTTAGAATTTATTTAAATCTGCAACACTCTTAACAGCCACTATTTGATTTCTAGATTCATTAGGATTTTTCTCTGAAGGGGTATCGTTGACTTTGATAAGTTTTTCTTGGAAAAGGATACAAACTTTGAATATTGTATTTTTATTGTTCCTAAATAAGTGTCGAAAAATTCAATATGGTGGCTGAAAATCATATTCAAACAGTCCGCTTATAAGTGCAAATATAAAAGTGAAGCTAAAAAAGCTTTTTGAAAAGTATTTTTATACAAATTCCTAAAATCTTCGTTTTATAATTTTTTTATTTGTCTCGTGGTGTTTCTGCCTATTATTAATGTAACTATACCAACTTGATTGACGACGATGCTCAGTAATTATGATGATGGTGACGCCTCTGATGATAAAAATTTATGAATAATTTTGTCGTGAGTGTTAATATAATGGGCAAACACAGTTTCCCACTTCAATATTTCAATATGCACTTGCAAAATACACACATAAAGACACCAATACACTTATAATTATTTAACCCTAATACTCATGCTTTTGTAAACACACTACAATTAAGTATGATTAAGTTTGATTTTTTTTAAAGGAAACAATACAAACGTACACATGCACATACACATTACAAAGCTTTCGCCTTTTTAAAAAATCGATATGGATGTAAAGTTCACAAGAAAATCAAATTAAATAAGAAAATCTTAAATTTTTTTAACTGGCTTAATAATCTCGAATTAAAAAGTATAAAATTTCAAATAAAATCACCGATATCAATGCACAATGTATTTAAACCCGTAAAAGAGAAACAAATGGCAAATTGTGTGAAAAATACAAAATGAAAGAAAAAGAAAAATTTTGAATATAAAATTTTATAATAAATCGAAGACTATAAAATCTGGCTCAAATTAGTTAGAAAACTTAGTTTTACATTTAACTAATCCCCATAGAGAAAAAATTTTAAAAAACTTATAAAAAGACGAGTTCGTGTTAAAATAAGAAGGTTTATAGAGCTAAAACATAAAACAGAAAAAAGTTAAAAGCTTGCAAAATCGGTATTATATTCTTAATGGAGATAATAAAAAATATACAACATGTCTAGGACGAGGATAAAGTAAAAAAAGAAAATAATAAAGTTTAACAAAAAATTTTTAACAAATTTCCGAAATATTTATCGGGACATATTGAAAAAAAGATAAGGCAATAAATACGTAGACTAGCAAACACATAAACATCCAAAATGGAAGAAAAAAATGAGATATTTATATGATTCTTTCACTCCTGGAGGGAGTTCCTTTATTTTTTATATAGTTGAGAAAATATTTACATAAAAAAAAAATTTTCATAATGTAGTGAACACATTTAAAAAATGATTTATTAAAAATTTACAAAAGCAGCATGAAGTAAAAAATTTTTTATTTTATTTTAGGTATTTTAGTATAATGAAAGGTAGTTCACCATCTAAGTAGTGTACTTAATCCCATTGTAGCATGAGATCCTTTCAAATATTAACTCTGAAAGACCTGCACCAAAAAAAGAAATTTTAACAAGTATTTATAGCGTAAAAATTTTAATATACAAAGCCATTTTAAAAACTGATAATGAACTTTAGGCTCCTTAATCAATCTGCAATAATTATGTGTGGCACAAGAACGGAATTTCATACGACAAACAAATCCTTTGTGAAGCACGCATTTAATTTTACCTACAAATTTATTTGCTGTTTTGTTATCTAATTACACCGGATGCAGTTTGTTGGACAAACAAAATTTCTTTTGGATTTTTTTTGCAATCAACTACAACACATACAAATGGGATAATTATTCATAAGCAAGAAAAAATAATAATAATAATAGAAAAACCCCAGAAGACATAAAAACTTCAAAATCATGACTTACATTATCATTTAATGCACAAGGCGACGACCGAGTCAAAGAAATATTTGTATAAGAACACCTCTAGATAAATATCTCAGAGGCATTATCCTTATAGAGATTTAAAACTCTACAAACTGGTCATTTTGGCCATAAGACAAAACAGTTTTTTCGTCTATTCTTTTCTTATATTTCTGGTTTATTTATTTTTATTCTTCAGTGGAAGTGTGAGAAAAAAGGTTTTTCTTATTGCTGGTTTTTTGTCCTTTTACAGCAAACTGACTTGAGGCTGGTAAAAAAGTTTGTCACCTTTATTAAAAAAAAAGTATATAAAATAGAAACATAGTAATCACAGGACAATTAAAAATGTATTCTCGTAAAATTACTAAAGGAGAATGATGAAGAGAATAATCAACATACTTTCATTGTTAGAAGAAGTGTCAATATTGTTACGAATTTGGTTGTGAACAGTCCCATTATAATAATTCTAGAACCTACTGAATTATTGCTATTCTTATTTGCTTGTATTATTCATCATAATTACTCTAGAACATAATGGATTGTTGTTATTCTTATTGTTTTTGTATTCATTGTAAATGAGCACATAACAACTATACATACATGCATACATAGTAGATAATTGTTAAGCCACGGTGGAGGGAATGTACACAGCCACACAGCACACATGTTAAAATCGCACGGTTTCTAAGTAATTGAAACCGCGAATAAGCTCATGATTGTTGTTGTTAACCGTGGCATTTGTATGTCTGATTGAAGCGTGCGTATGTGCGTGTCTTGTGCTCATGTTTACTTTAAGTGTACGATGATGTGCGCAGTTTCTACAAACATTATGAATGGTCGAGAAATGATCATTTAGGGTATATAAGCTGCGCACATCAACGTCAGCAGTCAGTCTGAGTCAGTCTAAGTTCAGTTCAGTCAGAGTTCAGTCAGCAGACAGACAGTGTCGAGTCTGTAATTAGTGAGTGAGTTGTTAGACTTTACAGTGATCGTGTAAAGTGTATTAAGTGGTTACTATTGCTTTTGAGCATAGTACGGTGGTATTAAATTAAATAAAGGAGTAGCTGTTAAATACTGAAAATTGAAATATTGAGCGGAAAACGTTTTTAAAAAGGTAAAAACGTAAAAATATTAATTTTGGTAGTTTTGATTTCTTTGAAATGTGTCAGATATTCTTTATCATCTTAAGAAGTTTCCGTGTTAAATATTTAAACAAAACATACTTTTCATACTTTCCGAAGAATATTTTCATATATTGTAAATATAAAAAAAACTTTTTGCACTCAAAAGCAAAAAAATTAACATTTAGCCATCAAAATAATTAAACAATTTTTACCTTTTTTTAATTGGACCGGTATTCAGAGGATGAGCCCTACTAATACAAAATATTGTGCTGGTTGTGGGCATGCAGGTTAAGAAAAGGATGATGGAGGGTGTACTGCGTAAGCCCATTCGATTTAAGCTCTTCCGCGCTTAGAATTACAGGAAAGACCACTGCAAGGTATATACACACATGGTTCGGCTAATTATTTTCTGTAAGGCATAATGCAACTAGCTGGTTATATTGGAATAAGAATTGCCCTTAGAGAAGCCTTTTCACATCGAAAGTAACTTTGTTGTCTGGAAGGGATATATTCCAGATGTGAGGTACTCGATGATCTTATTCTGTAATGAGTAGTACGATCAATTATCATATCGACAATCAATAAAGAAATCGAATTGTCTGATTTTATCAGAGCTAATTTCATTGTGGTAACTATAAAATATTAATCATTTTCTAATAATTGAGAAAACATGTTTTCATGAAATTTGGGCTTAGAAATGGTTTCCAGTTTTTCAAATGGAATTTTTTTACATTTATTTATGGTCGACATACCCACGAATCATAATGCGTTCGTTCTTCAGCCAAAAAAATTTGTATGTAGAATTAATTGCCTTTAAAGCTCCATTCCGTAATTTTTAGCATGTAGAGGCTTAAATTTAGTATCTACAGGAACTACTGTCTCTCTGTTCCCCTTCTCATAATTTATTTTCCTAATAGCACGAGTAGAGATCATCACTTGAAAAATAGTCTATTAGAAAACAAATAAGTCTATTATCTTTTAAAATGCATTTCGTAAATTAAGTAAATCATATATGAGATGCAGGAAATTATAACATCATAACAGGACCTTGTTATGCTTTTGCAGAAAAAAATTTAAAACATAATTCTCAATTTATATCCTTTCAGTTTTTGAGAAAAATCATTAATGTAGAAAGATCAATCTAGAGTTGATCCGCTTTTATATTGGTTGCCTTATTCCACTATATTCCTGAAACATTGAGTTATTGTCTTGTGTCCTCTATAATTGTTAAAATCTTGTCTTGCTGACCTTAAAGCATATTTGAATATAAAAATTTCTGCACTTTTACTCTATAACTTAAATAAATTTCATTCTGTGTGCATGTAGAAGGTTTCGCTAAGGAATAGAAAAGCGTACAATACTATTAAGTATAATGTTGTTCTTTGAAATATAGAATCGAATATAATGTTGTGTTTTTGTATACTTTTTTAAAATCTAATATTTAGACTAGTTTCGTCCTGCAGAAAGCTGGGATATTCTCAGTCTGAGCAAGGGATATGCTTTCTTTGTTAAAATTAGATGACCACTGTACTGCCTTAGTTCCGCAGTAACACTTAATAACAGGCTTATGCTCTGATAGGACTTGACGTAGTTACCGCGTTGACTACATAGCTGACTGACAGCCTGGGTTCGATCCGTGTTTAAGGCAAGGCATTAAAAATATAAAAAAATAACATCATGCAATCTTCTGATTTACTTAGTATGACGTTGTGTTAATTCGTGTTGAACTGCTTAAGTGATGAAGGTATAACACTGGTCACTGAACCGTAATAGCGATTGCATCCTCTTCTACGCTAATATTTACTATATCAAAGCGACCTCCTTCTTCGGTAATGTAAGCAGAATCGTCGGCGAAATAAAACTATTAATAAAACGGCTACACATATACGGTCTGCTTAACACAAGAGACCTGCTACTCTGCTTTTAAAATAAAATAAACAACGCGGAATAGTTCAGTTGCCCTCCCTACCCTATCTCTTTCACAAAAGAAGTAACACTTTAAGCAAGATTGTAACTCATATAAAAAAATACGTTGGCCCCTAATCGAATAAGGTACGCTTTGTTATCGTACCTACCCGAAGCTAGGTGGTTTTATTAATGCACTCGAGTCTTATGAAGCAAATTTATAAATACCTCGGCTTAGATAAATACGTGTAACATGGAATACATAGAACAGGAAGTACTTCGAAAAAAGTGTTTCGATCTTGATCATCTAAGTACGAATATTTATAGTTTGTGATCAGTGACTGGAAAAATAATGTTTTCGCCTGTATTAGACTTGGTTGCTGGGACTCAATGTACAACTACTTCAATTGTCCAAACCCACTATTTCGTTTGTCGGCAAAGCCTGCTTCAACTGGTCCAGAACAGAGGCACTAATTTAATATATTTATTATATTAGTTCCTTATTTTTGTGAGTGTGCTTTTTTCATGTTACATCATTTTATTTGGCTTAGTACCCGTAAGACAGGCAATTGTAATTGTGGACTATTTTGTACATTCTTATGCAATCCCTCTCTAAATTGCTTGATTTGTTTATCCAGGGCTTGTATATAAAATTGTTCTTATTATACAATTGTTTTTCAAAGAACTTTTTACCAGAAAATAAAACAATGATATAAAAAGAAATATTTAAAAAAATAAAATAAAGCACCACCAACCTGACATTTAAATATTAATAACACTAGTACATTTGGCGCCGGCAGTTTTAAAAATATTAGCCGACACATAAGAAAAGTAACAAATCATCCAGCGAGAAGGCATCGTATAAAAAGTTTCATTCAAATAGGAATTAGGATAACAACACTTTAAGACTTAAAAATATATAAATTTGGGTTTCATAATTCATAAACCATTCGTAAAAAAACTAATATATGATTATGAAGAAGCACATTTCATTTTAAAATATCTTACAGAGTATAAGAAAATACCAAATTTACAAATTTTCTAGGTAATTTTCAAAATCAAAGTCAGATTAGTGTTGAGGGAATTATAAATACAAGGGGTTATACGAGTATCATGTTTTCATTTTTTGATTATGGAAGAAACTAATTTTCATATAAAATCAAAAAAATAATACATTAATAAAAATATGAAAAAAGTGATGATATCTGGGCCAGGCACAAATGTTTTAAGCTTAAAAGTTCTGTTTTTAATATTGCTTTTTAGAATTAGAGTAATTATTGTTGGATCAGGTAAATATTCTGAGAACATCTCAAGTTAAATGCTGGCACTTTCAGCGTTGGGCCATGTCAATATAATATTTTGTGCAAAAAATAAAATTAAGTGCTTAAAAGCACTTGAAATGTTGAAAGTGGTATATGGTGATCGTACTCTAAATCAGAAAAATATTTACAAGTGGTAAAATCTTTTTAAAGGCGACGCTTGTCGTGGAAGCTCCATCACATCGTAAACCGATGAAAATGTTGAGAAAGTGAGGAAATTGTTATTTAGAATCGAGAAGTTCCATAGAATCTCGGAATACCGGTTGGCGGATGCCGTTAATTTTTTTTACAAGTTTTAGGCATGAAGCGTGTGGCAGTGAAGCTTGTTCTAAAATTGCTGAAAACAATCGTTGCATGGGAATCGCTTAGGAAATGTTGAATGACGTTAACTACCATCCAGATTTGCATTAAGATGTCATAACTGGTACAAATCATGGTTATATGATTATAACATTGAAACCAAAATCCAATCTTCCCAATAGAAGAGCTAAGGAAAGTCAAGACCAGAAAAAGCACGCCAAGTTCGATGAAATGTCAAGGTTTTGCTTACAGTTTTCTTCGATTACAATAGTGTAGTGCATTACTAGTTCTTTTCACATGATCTAAATGTTAATAAGGAGTATTATCTTGAAATTATGGGCCCCTTGCGGGAAACAGTATGAAAAAAATTTCCACAATTGTGGACAAACAATTCATATATTTTGGATTACGATAATGCACTGACTTCCTTTTTTGATACAACTTTAATATTGTTAATCACTCTATACTTCCTTGTAAAAATCCTATTAACATTTTTTTATTTATTTACTTGTTCTAGTTAAACTGCTGATAAATTTTTGTTTGCAACTTTAGTACTACTAATGCAAACTAATGTATCTGTTATACCTTAAATACTTAAATACAGGGATTCAATGCCTCCTTCAAAGTTTATTTTAGAAGTTTCCGTATTATTTTTATTTATTAAACAGACTTTTCTTACGACACGTAACCAAACAACCTAAAAAAATGTGGAACAACTATAAAAATTAAATAAAAGACTTTTTGTTAAGTCATCCAATGCCTTGTTATATCAGAAAGGGAAGCAACTAAAACTAAACTCAAAAAAAAAAATTAAAAAAGTTTATGAAAAGTCCTTCTTTGCATCTTTGTTCCACATTTTTTCCATAATCTTCAGTTCGGTGACTTGTTGTTGCAGCTCTGTTAGATCCTGAAAAGAACTGATTGAAAAACAAAGAACTTTATTGAAGTTTTTATGAACATCTTCAAGTGAGCAACAACCGCAAGTGGCATACATGATGACAGTAATGAAGAGCAAGAAAAAAAATTGTACCGATAACGATGTTAAACATCATCTTTTTTTATCATAAGCCTTAAAAGAGAGTATGAGAGGATGGGAAACGTGGCGGAAGTTTAACATTTTATACAAAACATAGAGCGTGATTGTATGCTAGGACGTCAGATTAATAATTTTAATAAAATAATATTATAAATAGATTAATAAGCATTATAATAAAAATAATTTATAAAAATGTTTCATATAAAATAAAATTTATATATTTTATATAAATTTAACAAAAATAAATAAATAGCAAATTAAATAAATAGCACATTAAATGTCCAGTTTTCTATTATTGTATATTTCACTTTAAATATTTTACTTTTGTTTGTAATTTTTTGTTCTTCGAATTCGTTTTTATACATATTTTTTCCTTTTAAATCTAAAATTAAATACTTTTAATTTCTCCTTGTTAAGTGGTCATTAATATTATTTTAACTTTTTTACTCAGTTTCTTATTATTCGTTTGAGATTATAGCACTTTTATTAAATTTTTTCTTTTTCAAAAAAAAAAAAAAAAAAAAAAATGTGGCGGAAAATACAATTACAATATTTAAACGCATTAAAACATCCTGCTGACGGACATTTGTGAAACCACAATGGTTTTATATGGGCATTTCCGTTTTGCCACAACACTTTCAACACGCCAACATCAACACCAGCACTCCGACTTTCATGTATAAATACACACATACTCGTATATACATACGTTGAATTATTAAACAGACATGAATTTTTTCATAAATCCCAATAAATTATTTTACTTAATCAAAATTGAGCTTGTTTAAAGTTGTTTAAATTTATTACAGATTTTATTTGTGAAAAGAAATATTTAAACGATTAAAATTTATAATAATTTTTGAAGCAATACTTTACTTTAAAGTCTTACGTAGTTTAAAGACAATGTTGAGAAATCTGATTCCAATCCCTCTGCTTCTAAGAATACTCGGTTCAACTCTCATTCCCTCTACTCATGTGTGAGCTGTTCGTTAATATATTTTTGAATTTACAAATTTTTTGAAATTTTTCATCGCAAGTTGAAGAACACTATATGGATAGCGTGAAGTCTCTCAAGGTCATTAAATTATATTCCATTGTAGAAATAATAAAACACATGATACATTTTAAAGATTTACCAGTTGGTCAATGGAGTTTCATGCCCTATTGTAAAAGGTTTCATTGTCATATCCTAGACGTGGACAAGTAGATCTTAAATAGCCTAATAAGTTGTGTTTTATATTTTTGAGAGCCGTACCTACTGCTCCAAATATACTGCTCTACCGCTCGAAGACATCGGAGCGCAATATATACGATTTGAAAAACGAGATTTTTTTTTTTTTAAATTAACAAACATAAATTATTGCCAATCTAAATACTACATCAATAATGCGTATGAGTAATATGAAATATAAATAATATTAATCATACGTCAACAATTTAGGTGTTGTAAAAATGGAGTTTTAAATTTGTATAATTCTTGGTTCGAGAATATTTTTTTTCAACATTGACCGATAAATAAAAACAAATTACCAAAATATATAATCAATAGTGGGTATGAGTGTTATGAAAAATAAAAATATTAATTATACATCATGCATTCGTTTAGGTGAATAATTTAGTTAAAATTTCGTTTCTTGAAAAGGCTCGTTCTCTTATTCCGGCTACGCTATGCACAATTCGACATATAAAGTGACAAATAGCTCAAGGAAGTGCTTAGCTGAAGAGACTAAAATTCTTTAGATTAATTATGTTTGCACTTCGAGCAAAAACTAATATTTTTGTCACATCGCTTCAAATGTTTCATTTAGGCGAAAAAGAAGAGGTCACACTTTTGATTCAACGATATTGAAACAACAATAAAATAATTCACCCAAATAAAAAATTCAAAGTCCAACATAGGATATTTATCAGTTATAATTTATATCAGTTGTACAAAAAATCACTAAAATATGAAATTTTATATTTGTCTGAGGGTCTTTTATTTCCTTAACTTGCATTCTTGCAACTAGTAGTTCCTGAATAGTTAGTAGTCCGTTAAAAGCTTTGGGCTAATAATTCTATATGATAATTTGAGGTAGATATTCTCAGCAAAAATTTTTAGGAAAATATTCTTAAAATTGTATGCATTTTTTTTAATGATTATATTTTGCGAACAAATAAAATGAGGCAATTAACTACACTCAACTAAACGTGAGCTCTAAACTAATTATTTCATACGAGTATACGATGCACTTTTACAGCTTCCATTCATACAGCGTAGCTTCCAGACATTCATCGTTGAATCCGTGGCTTTTGTAGATGAAAGCCAATGCCAAATTTTTTTTTCAAATTCGAGTTCGCTTATTGTTTATAGCATTATTAAAAAAAATCAACTGCCTTCATTTTTTGATAGTATTAATATACTATACCTTCCTGCTCATGGCCAATGATGGACCTTCTTAAGCTTTTTGCATATAACGTTTTCTTTATGTTATTGATAAATCCTTCTCCATATTTATGATAATTTTATATGTTTTTTTACCTGTTACTGATACACAACGTTTTAATTTCACATTTTACTTATTAATACCAATGTCCACTAATTCGTAGTGTTCAAACTGTGCAGGCATTTGTTAGTGAAGTATTAGCGTGAAGTATTTGGTCATTTTCAATATTTTTTCTACTGTTGTGGTCAACCTTGTTTGCTGAAGCTATAGCACTTTTTCTAATCTGATCTGATTTATAATCCGTGCTATTAACTTCTTTATCACTGGTGTACCTATCAATTTTCGCTTCGGAAACGCTTGAAATTTATGACGAATTACAAAAAATAAGAACTACGGTGCAATATTACCTTATCTAAATTTTATTAAAATTGTCACATTGACTATATTCTCTAAGATGCTAAATTTCAACAAACAAAGCAATCTCTTTGAACCACCATAGGAAGTGTGGTTTTCTTTAAATACGATACCACTTATACATAAATGTATATTCCGAAACATCAAACACAGTTGTCCTTAAAATTTTTAAGGGTTTACTAAAATGAGCTTTTTGTGCCCATTTATGCCGAAGTGGCAAAAGAAGTACTAATATGACACATGAAAAAGTATTGTATATAAAAAATTTATATATGAATATATCAATATCAATACTATATTCTGTTTTTGTAAAATTACATTAATATTGAACAATATATTCTTCGTTCAGGCATTAATGGCTTAATAAAGATCGAGTTGTTCATAAAAATATCGGACTTAGGGCATAGATAGAACATAACCCATTATAGTAGTGATTTTCAAAACTAAAAGCTTCTTTATATTTGAATAATCACCACATGCTAAACATGTAAATAAAGAACGTAATTTTAAGGCCAGTGTTAGAATTTAATTTTTGAAGATTTGCTATGATTTTGTTGACAATTTTAGTGTGCAGGTGTTTATCTCGAAAGGAATAGTTTCATGGTTCCACCTCAATAGTTGTGATACTTATAATCTATATAATATATATGCAAATGATTTTGTCCTAAGATCTTTAATTTATAAACTTTTTAATTGTGATGACTTTTATTGAAAATATCAGCTCCTATGACATTGCTATCGAAAATCAAGAATTTATTTAAAACAATAACATTTTATGACATTAAACTTGAGGTTGAAATTGTATATTTTGCACAATTTATACATGCTGTGATATGTTTAAAAGAAATTTTTTTAAAATAGCATACATTAATGGCAATAGCCTTAAGCATTCAATTATCTTTTACCATAACGCAGTCGGTCATAATAGCCGCATAATTAATCTCATACATTCATGCCCCTTTATAATAGAGCAATTTATTTTTTTCATATCAATATTCGCATGAAAATAAAATCCCATTTAATAGCAATGCGAAAAAAATCATTAATTGAATGTTTAAAAGAAAGCATAATATTTTTATATTCTTATCAAGCTTTGTGTTTAAAATTTATGATTTCTTATATATAATTTTTTTAAATTTTTAATGAATAATCGCAAGTTTTTTTTAAAACAAATTGTTTCATCTTGCAATGACGCATTATTTTAAAATTCTATTTTTTAGTTCATTGTTGAATGCTTGAATAAAAATTTGTGATTAGCTTTAATGAACAGTTCGAGTCTTATATAAATTAAGGTTTTTTATGTAATATTCAAACAAAGTTGTAACAAATTTACGGCCCCTTTAATTTGCCACAAGTTCCTTGTGTAATTTGATTAGTAATTAACAATTTAATATACTAGAGCTTGACGGCTTTACGAGTTTAAATAAAATGATATTTTCTATAAGAGTTCAATCAATTACAGCCTGCAATAATATCCTTTTATTGAAGCGTTTTTTTAATAAAAAGTGTATGTATAAGTCAGAAATATATTCAAATTAGTATTTGAAACGAGTGGTAAATTTGTAGTCCTCGATTTGATAAAAATGCATTTTATATGAAAATTATTTTCGGTTGAACAAAACATGATCACATTACGAAAGTCTTTTACATTTGATTGTTGGAAATTATTATAACTTTGTACTGTCGCAGCCTGTCGTGTCTATAGTTCTTTGTGAAATTTAAGATATAATGGAAAGGAAAGTTTATGCACAATGAAAGGAGTGCCAAATTGAATATGATGAAAAATCAGACACTAACTGCATTAAGCAGAACTATAATACTGTCTCAAGGCTCCTTGAATTTATTTTTTTTTCGTTTTGACAGTTTCCTGCACCTCCTAATCTGCAAGTAAAAGGTAGTATACTACACTTATATCCTGTACTAGATCCATTCCTTTTTAAAAACAGGATATTAAACATAGAACTCTTGTTATGTTTTTAAGTTTGGAATAAGTTAATACTAATTTTTGAGACTGAAGGAAATAGTTGTTAAGAAAATTTTCTTGAAAATGAATTGTATTAGAAACAAAAAAAAATATATCAAAATTTTTCAACACAAAAGTTTTTTCAACAAAAAATTTCTCTTATTTATTCAAAAATATAATATTAGATAAAACATATTCCAGTTGGTTGTGACCACCAAATTCTGTAGTGTTTATGAAATCCATTTTTATAGTAAGTTTTCTAAAACTCATTCATCATAAAAGCGCTTTTCACAAATTCACAACACTTTTTGCATTTCAATACCATAAAGAAAATTATGATATATAAAAAGACTTAAAAATTTAAAAGAATAGAACTATTTTTTATAAAATTCATTATTCGATATATTTTTCAAAATAACTATTAATTATGTAAAGATGTAAGAAAAGGTCAATTATAGTTGTGTGTTGTGTTTGTATAAAAATTTTCTGAAACTATTATACTTATGTTTTTTAAATCACAAGTAGAAAATATGATTGAATTCTCTTAAATTATTATATAAAATTTGTTGAATTCTCTATAAGTATGTGAGCTTGAATGCTTTTCAAACATGATTTGAGGGAAGAGTCCTAATGATATGGTTAGGGCCCATAAAATGCTGGTATATAAAGAGCTAAGACAACAACAAACAATAAATTGTTGAGTAAAATTATTTTTAAAAATTATACAAAAGTGATAGTTAGATTATCACAGCAATTAATTTAGATTGAATTAAATATTTGCTTGCTTCATGAAATTCACATTAAAATTGCTTTGTATAACAATTTCATAGCCTCAGTTACTGTAGACGTATGATTAATATTAATTATAATTTTAATCACTTATACGCTCTTAAAGCTTTTGCTTAATTATCACGTTTCGACTTGGTTTATTATTATTCTTTTTTAGTGACAGTTTTTTCAACAATTTTCTACTTTGAAAATGTTCCCTTATTGTTGATCAATACAATTGTTTATTTGCAAAGATTTAATTTATTCTGTTGGCAGTTGCGCTCTGATTTTCCTTCTTTTTGCTATTTGATATTGGTAATTTATTTGCACTCTGTAGTGTCAATGAAAGTTATACTTTTATATATCTTTTTTTATTTTCCTGTGGTTGAAATACCTCAAAAAGTTTTGTTTTTCCATTTTCGAGGAATGTTGAAAATTTTCCATCCAAACAACAACATTTAATAAATTATGTTGCAAAAAAACTTTTATTTTGATGCGTTTTGTTTTTTTACTTCGTAGTTTTAGTTTGTTCTTTTTTAAAGTACACTTTTTTGGGTTGCAAGAGTACCTAAAGCTAATAAATACTTAAAAGTTAGAAATATATGGCATGTATGGTATGACTGCATTCGACAACAACGGTGGTGGAAAAAATATTTATACATAAAATAATACCAACAATATGTTACGCAGCCAGAGGTTGCAACAAAAGTTAGCTACTCATATGAATCAAAATAATTTGCAGCATGTACATAAAAAAGTATATATGTATGTAAAAACATATGTATATATATACTTAAAAACAGAAACATTAATATTTTTTTTTGCAAAAACATAAAATAAAATGGCCAGATAAAGAAACAAGGTCGCAAGAGAAAATAAGGCAATATAATGTTGAAAAAAGTTTCTCTCACTAATTCTACATCCAGTTTGTTACATCCTATCTTTAGACCGCTTTTCGTATAAATATTTATTAAAACAGTTGAATTAGGGAATTTCAATAAAGTTTGGCAAAGCGGAACCATGGCTCTAATTTGAATAATTTTATTACTAAATTGCTTCATTTTTATGCTACGAAAACAAAATTTGAAAAAATCGAATTTATAAGGAACTAACTCCTTTGCAAAAAAAACTTCATTCTTTTCGAAAAAAAAAACTAAGTGAGAACTACTCTGTGCAAAATAATTAATTCCTTCATAAGGTTTGCCTCAACAATAAAAATATTTGTATACATTCTCAACTATCTTAAACTGTCTCAAGCCAAGACATTATCTACATATTGTTATATAAAAACAGCCCCACTTTTGACAACAGAGTCTTACTTAATAATAGTGTGTCAAGAAGACGATATTTCCAATAAATTTTTATTACAAATTACTGATTTTTAGCTCCAATTAAAGTACAAAAGCACAAATTTGTAGCTGTTCCCTGCCGTCTGTTCTAGATTTCATTTCTCTACATATACTTGATATCCTTAATCTAAAATTTAATATCAAACTGGGATCATAATAGGATGTAACAAAAAATTTTTGCTTATATTATCCACTTGAGCCCTTGGCTAAGCTTTATTTGCATTTTTTTCCTTCCCACATATTTATTTCTCTTGCACTCTGTATTAAATTTCGCACGATTTCTTTGGCACTAGCGAAATCGTCAGTACTCTTTAGCCAAATTATGTTCGAAAAACATTCAAACTTACTACGAATTTTGATTTTTATACTAAGAAAATTATTTTGTCATCGTTTGTACGATCTTTAATTGAATATGAATCCTAATGCTAGGATAACATATATCGCCTGGAAAAAATTTCAAATTAAGTTTCTAAAATTTGTGTTTTCTTCTTTGTATTTTTCAACTCCTTTAACTACTTATGAGCATAAATGTATATGGATTTCAATGAAATCCTTAGAAGGCCGTAGAAAAATTTCTGCTCTGTTATTCCTTCACGGAATTGTCAATAGTACAATTGACTGTACTGAATTACTTCTTAATATAAAAATATCTGTTCCTTGGAGATCTTTTAAGAAATATAACTTTTTGTTTATGCAATTAATGAGCCAATCACTGAGTCACTGAATTTATTTAACAGTTATTGTGAATACATAGATATTTCGCTGCCGAATAGTATTTTTAAATCGCAACTAAATTACATATTTTAATTGTTCATTTACTTTAAGTTGCTAGCCAGCCATAACTATAACAGATTAAAAATATATAAGGATTCTACGAAATTCAAACGTATTTTTGTACTTGTGATTTGCAAAACATATAAGAATAATAGTTTTCGTACTTGGTTTATGATTTCCTGGACAGATTAAGTGTTATTCGTACTTAAATTTTCCAGAAGTTTTCTTATAAGTAAAGAAACAGCTTTAATTAAGATTAAGCCTTAAAATATTTCATTTATGAAACCTTGAAAGGTATCGAAAACTTTAGAGCTGTGTTTATCATTCGACGGGGTTTTCTTAAAGTTGGAATGATTTTCCGTCATCCTACGTCAAATTCTATACATTATGTTATGTACCCTTCTCCGTGTTTTTTTTTTTCTTATTGAATTGCTTTCTTGGTTGCAAAAATCCTTTAAGCTTTTGGATCTTCACTTCTTCAACGTATGATTAATATTCTTGCATTTCATATCACTCATACGCAAAATGGCTTAATTATGATTAATATTCTTGGTTTGATATTCAATAACAGCCATTTGCATACAAACTAATAAACGGTTTATGAAATAATTTAATGAGAACTTTATTAAAACTGTATTCATGAGAGATTAAAAGACTACTTAAACTTCATTAAACCATTAATAAGATCAAAAATTTTATTTTAGATTTCCCTTTTCAATAAACCAATAAGAAATTAATACTTTGGCATTTAAATATTTTTTTTATATATACGCAAAGCAAAAAGGATTTTTTTAACTAAAGCCTAAATATTTTCTTTACTGTAAAAGATTTTTTTTTTTTTTTGTGAAAAATATCAGACTGATATGACATCAACAATAAATACAGGAATTGTCTGAAACCATAAATTTTTTGCAAGTATTGGCACATATAACCATCTGAATCCGTCAACAGGATGGTCATTACTTATTAGACTTTTAGGTTAGGTTAGGTTAGGTTGATTGGAGGGGTGTGATAACCCATGTCATACGACATACACTTAAGCCAGTGAAGGCTTGTTGTGCGCTCCCTTTAATTATCAGACAAAAACTGCCAGAGTTCTGCGGCAGTATTCGAACCTGGGACCTTCGCACTACGAGTCTAGTACACTACCTACTAGTCTACGAAGGTCAGTTATTAGACTTTTAAGTATTGCAAAAAGTATGAAAATTATATAAAATTATATACATCTATCAATAAGTAGCCAAAGGTAGAACAGCTCAAAGCCATTTTCTCCTGTTCTCATCTACCGATTTTAAATTTACTTTTGTTAGCTGTTAACAAACTTTAGTATATGTATGGTTTGTCGAAAGCGTTAATGGTACTTTAGGACATAACGCACTAAGAAAAAATTTTCGACTAACCTTTTATATATCAATTCTCATGCTTGACTGTTATATATAAAACATATCAGATAAATTTTTTCGAGTATTAAGCTTCCAATGGTATGTTTTAAGAACTTTCGAAAAAAATCTATTGCTTATATTCTTAATACAAAGTCAACAAAATACTAAATAATCTAAATAAATCATTGTGATATATATGTTTTTTTTTCAAAGGATATCTGTAGAAATTCCTACAGGATTAAGGACGCACCTAAGTAGGGCACACAAAACATAAACAGTCCAGTTAATTATTGTTGGCTTTTGTTAAAACAGTTGCACGCATACTTTAGTAAGTTGTTAGCAACTGAATTCAGTAAAAAAGTATAGGGTCAGTTACAATTGTACTTTTTTTCATGAAAACTAAAGTATAATTATAATTCAGAAAAATTTTTTTTTTGAAGCCAAAATATTTCTCTGTTAAAGTCCATACACATTTTTATGTCCTTATTTAAGGAAATTGCCTTAAAAGAACTTACGTTTTAAAAAATTAAAACAACAGTACACATATTGGCTTTATTTTAGCAATAATTTTTATTTGTTGAAAGAAACTTTGGTAAAGCTGATGGTATTATATACTTCACACTTTCAACGAGTTTTCCACTGAAGATGTTCATTCACAGACACATATACTTCCACATAAAGATGCACTCCCAGACAAGCTGGCATGTACATACAAACTATGGCAAACATGTGCAGAATCACTTTCTTCAATAAACATTTAACATGACGTCTATTAATTTCTTGAGACAACAATCACCTAAATAAACAAATGTCGTATTTAACAAACAGACACTGAACTTGTTGGTTTGTTAAAGAGTAGCAAAAGTGTATTTTGAAATAAATGTACATATTAAAAAATGTTTTTACCTTTAAAAAACTGCTGAACTTTTCGTTTATATCATTTTTATTTACTTGTTGTTTGTTATTCTTGACATACCTTTAACATGCGAGTAATGTATGGCTTACGTAAGGCGGCCAGTCTACTCGTCTACAAAAAGTATAAAATTGCTAGAGTGATTCCTATAAGAAAATATTAAGAGAAGTTGAATGTCTGGGTTATGTAAGCAACACTTGAAGTTTTTTATTTTTCTTAGAGTGTTTCATTCCTTTATGTCTGCCACTCTGATAACTTAGATGTACTATTCTCAGCATTTAGATATGTCCGTTGCAACTAATAAAAAACGAGATATGAAAATTTGGAAAGTGTGTACTTCTTTCAGACTTGAGGTGAACCCCAGTAGCAAAAATTTTGTAGCAAAAATATTATTTTAATTTAATAGAAAAATTAG
Organism: Germaria angustata; assembly: GCA_963681545.1. NCBI lineage: Eukaryota > Metazoa > Arthropoda > Insecta > Diptera > Tachinidae > Germaria > Germaria angustata. The sequence continues at coordinate 92,335,155 of OY812999.1, read as the reverse complement.
TTTCTTTGCAAGACAAAAAAAAAAATATCCACCATTTTTAGTACTTATGACTAACAAGGAACACGTTTAAAATCTTTAGATTTGACATCATTTATATAACCTCAGAGTTATTATAATTTAGTGACCCACGAGTATTTTGAAGGTCTTTTTTCTGCTTTTATGGGAATTATTTTACGGAATATTAAAGGAAATTTTCTACTTAAGTGATGAACTTGTAGTATTTTTAAAATCGTGTACCCTATATACTAAAATTCGAATAGAGTACTTAAACACTTCTGGTAATTCCTAAGCAAATAATTTAATCATTCTAAAGTACCTGCTTTTAAGTATTTATTTAAAGGGAACTTGTTAATACAAATCTTATTGAAGAGATGTATTCATGTATGAGGAAATAAACAAACAAACAGTGTAAAAGTAATTTCTGTTTATTATTATTTGTAATACAATAATTCCAAATGAAATCTCTGTATGCATGTTTACATACACACACTTAAACATGTGGAACCAATAAAGGAATTCCTTATGCTGACAGTTTAACATAAAATGAAGTAGAATTAGCAATAGAAATGAATTGAGTTTAAAGAACTAAAAAATTTCATGTTAGACAATTAAATTCAAATAGAAAAATAAGCAAATAGTACAACATTAATAATAACTTTAAGGAAATAATTTCGAAAACACTACTATTTCATATTAAATCGAAGTAATATTTTAAAAATAAGTGCAGGTGAAAAATATTCTGGGCTGAGAAGCGAATTTAGCTGCGTCAGCATTAAGAAACCCAAATATTTTTTTTTCCAAATTTTCTCATGTGTAACATATTACCCCAAAACAAAGAATTCTAAAGGGTTCATGCAGGGTTTTCTCTTTAAATTTGCCACAAGAACAATGAAAGTGTTCGCAAGGCTATTTATATAATATAAGTCATGTGTGTAACTGAAGGTTTTAGCCCGGAGAGCCTACTTGATTTAATCCTCATATGCATATGAGATTTAATGAAACTACTGTTCTATTTGTTCAAGAAACTGTGAATTTAAGATAAAATAAATAATAAATCTTATATTTAGGCCCACAAACATTTCTTTTGCTTTTGTTCCGTCTTTTTTGTTGTTAAAATGCAAGTTGCTGACTGAAGAACATTATGATATTCTGCCCAAGAAAACCTCATACTTATAGATGGTTGAAGCGCTCTGCAGTAGCAAGGCAACCACTAAACGTGACTGCACAAAAGTTTACCACAAATTGGTCAGTGATGAAGACCCTTCACGATGATGAATTACAGGATGTGATGATTAAAGTACTCATGCTGCGCTTTGGATGAGGGAATAGTTCTGGACTTGTAATTTTTTAATTGATGCTGATGCTGATCAATAGAGCCATCAGCACTTGAGAGGGACATATATTGCAAAAATTGTTTCTGAGATAGAGGCCTCCGCAAGTTGCTTCAGACTTCTACAACTAAGGTCTACGAGTATATCCATCATATTTGTAATGATTCATTCATTTGTGTTAAGGTTACAGCTTCGATAGTCAGAGACGACAAAACCTTTAGTAATAACTTGATCACATTCAAGTGCCCTTTTGCGAGGCAGTCCAGGTACTGAAAAAGGATTACCTACTACCCCGAAGAGCTTGTAAGTTGCTTAGGAGGTGTTTGATATACTTTTCCTCTTATATTTCACTAGATTGTTTATTATAAGACCGATCGATTAGTGCCCGTAACGTTACCCATTAAAAGTAACTGCGACCATCTCCCGTGGTATAGTAGTTTTTAAATCCTATCGAATTATAGTGAAGAGCAAAGAAAAACTCTAAAATATTCTAGAAGTGGATATTGTGGACCAGCTGAGTTCTGTATTTTTAGAGCCCACTCTTAAAATCAGTTTAACAGCTCGACCAAGGGCTTGCAGACATTCTATTTTGTGAATTCACTAGGTATACGACCGAGACTGGTTCTGGCTCATTTATCAGCCTTTTTTATGTCCTGGAATCTGTGTAGCATAGGAGCCTATACAATATAGTATAATACCCTTTTACTGAATAGTTAAACATGCGTGTTGCTCGTAAGGTATAGGTTTTCTTCTCTAGACCGCGGAGGTGGTTCTTTTAGCCATACATGCTCCTAAGCAACCAACCTATCAACAGTAGTGAAGTATTTTTCTGCCAATTTATAGATATAAGCAAAACTTGTCTTAAAATTCTTCTTGACTGGGTCAAAAAAAAAGGCCAAGTCTTTTATGGAAATAACAAATAATAATATAAGTCACTGAATAGAGGCTTGTCCCTGATTTAGTAGCAAGCAAGCATATTTAAATATTATGGCAATGTTGCCTAAATAGTTAAGCCGAGTGTTTTAAAGTAATCAAAGGTGTCCCATATGACATTCAAGGCTATAAGTTTTCTATGAGTCAAATTTGAATCAAACCCATTGGGTCGTTTTGTGTAATTGAATATCAAACAAAAAAGCATCCAAACATTTTACATTTATAATATTAGTTAATTTTTTTAAACATTGTTGCTGTTAAAATATTTTAAACATCAGTTCGACACGTGAGGTTAATTTGATTGCATGACTTTTTAGTCGCCGACTACAATTCCATTTTAATTATTTATATAAATTCCCATAAATAGTATTAAATAATTTCAGTCTATAATGTGATTATCAATTCCATTTCAATGAACTTTATTGAATTTAATTTCAAACTCGTTTATTCATTGATTAAGGGATAACAGCTTCTTCTTGATTGTAAAAAAAGAAAAAATCACAATTTATTTTCTAAAAATTAAAATTTAGTTTTAGAAACGCAAAATTGAGAAATTTTTCCAAGTTTCTAACAGAGCAGAGGGTATTTTTTTGTACACAGACCAAATCAGTTTATCGTGCTAATAACAAGTTTAATGTTAAATGTCATACAAAATTAAGTCCTTATTTGTTTTATGGGAAACAGATCAATAATTTATATGGCATATATTTATTAACAGCTTTTATATGATAGTCCTTTTTGTATTAAAACCAACAAACCATTAATAGTTTTGCTTATATTTAAGTACCGGAAATCTTACAAAGGGCTTAGACTTGGCTGCAATAAAAAGGTCTACTATTCTAGTTTTCAATAAAAAATATTATACAACATCATATACAAATTCATTTCATATGTCTTGGAAGAGTTAATTGAATCCATATCTGGGCTTAAATTATTTGGCTTTCGAAACAACTGAAATATTTTGAATGTAGTCCTCAGAATTTGAGTTTACGTTTCACTATGATGTTGCACAGTTATAGTGTATTTATAGTAAGAACCTGCAGAGCTCATACATGAAAATTCGCAATTCGCAATTTTTTGTATAAAAAAACACAATATTGCATACTCGAAAGCTCAAAAAAAATTTCTGCTTAACACCACGTTATATACTTTAAGTTAAATAATAACTACTGAATTTAAGATAATAAAGTAAGTCGTACGGTCTATGCAAGACCTCGTCTGATAGTCAAGCCAAATATGACATACTATATGTCTATTAAATTTTTTCCTAGTCTTGTTTTATACACTTTAATTAATTCTATGAATTTTCCATTACATAGATCTTAGGAAATAGATCTTGTGGTAAATGAGAAACAGCATCTGACATGTATAAAAAGTGATTATAAAAAACTTGTTGGACGAAACATTAGATTTATGCGGCGTTAGAAATGTATACAGATATAATTGTAAGTTCATATACTATACTCCTATACACCATACTCCTATTAATCAATGTAAATAAGAATTCTAATGCTCTGCCTTTTTCATGAACAGCAATACCTCCGGGCCATTTCAAAATGAGGCTAAAATTTATCAAATATGAGCTGATATGTACTTTTCAAAACATTACCGTAGGGAAAGTACTTGAAACAAAACAATTGATCTGAGCGCACCATCAAGATAAATAGTTATCAATTAAAGAAGCTGATCTAAGGACCTTAAATATATAAAAGTTCTTATGAGATTAAGTAGGGAATAGCTCTAGGCTATGTGGGCTATGTGGTGGTAACTTCAAATGGGCTTTAAGTCGTTACTGATCTAGGTTTATGGTCATGAGAGTCACATCAGTGTTAAACGAATTGTCTATTTAGCTGACAGTGGGCTTAAATAAAAACCTGAGGACTGCATTGTCTCTTTGCTTATGCTATAGTAAAGACTATGTCATATTTAATACACATGCACGAGTTTCTTATATTAAATAGTTTGAATGCAACATATATTTTCCAAAAAAATATAATAATATTAATAACAAAATGATTAGAACTATAATCTAAAAATATTAAAAATATTTCCCAACGTCGTATTTAAGAATTCCATTTTCGGTTCATAAAATTCCGCTAATATTAAAATTAGTTCCAATAGTATGATGAAATATTTCACAGATTTATGCTTTCACTGATAAAAATTCCTGAAAATATACTTAATTTTAGTCATAATTATTAAAGAGTCTTGCTGCTGTATAAATGTGTCATTAAAAATGTCACATCTAATGTGATTTACTGAGACAAATACTCTAATTGCTGATAATTGGGGACAATCCTCTCAAATTTTTAATAATTACTAAAATCTATTTCTTTCTAAGCACGAGCCAAATATTTGTCAAGCACATATCAGTTGTTGGTAATTCTATTTAATTGGATGATGTATTGCTTTAGTCTGGGTATATTAAAATAAGACTTTTTTTGATAACCCTATAGCATTTTTATATTGGCGTTAGTCATGATGCTAAAATTATAAGGGGTTGCTTTCATACACGTAACAAAAAGTTCAATAAGTGTGTTTAACGATTATTTTCCTCAAACAAAAGATATGTTTTGTGATTAAAAGGGATAATTTTAAGAAGAGTAAAACTTTAAACATGCAATGCTATTAAATTATTTACTATTTGATCGTTTTCTCTTAATGAAATTGATGTCTCACTTTGTATTATCAATTAAATTAAAAATAAATACTAGATTTAAAGCTTAGTACAAAAAAAAAAAAAAAAATTAAAAAAAATATATGAGTCTTAATCATGTCATAAATCTTATCAATCAGTCAACGTGATACTAGACAACTTCCTGCAGACGTTCACCTACAGACATGTACTCTTTCAATAGCATTTGCATATATATATGTATATGTATATGTATATGTATATATATATATATATATATATATATATATATGTATATGTATATATATATATATATATATATATATATATATATATATATATATATATATATATATATATATATATATGTATATATATATATATATATATATATATATATATATATATATATATATATTTATAGTATATATATATTCGTACCTATATATGTACGTATATCTGAATATTGGTAAAATAATATTTATTCTGCCAGTTAAATATATGCGGCAAAACTTTCACTGTAAATCTCAAGCCATTATTGCGTCATACAACTTTTAAGTCATATTTGAATTAATTTGTATTTTATTTTATTTGAAAAATGCTTTTAAGTATTCTTATCAGTTTTAGCAACTTAAGTGTTTTTTTTTAATTTTAATTGCTTCCAGTTCTTTGCACGTATGGACTAGATCACAAGATCAAAATGTCATGTATGCTCAAGTATGACATTAATTAATTTAATCAAGCATAGCTTGAGCTCAGTCCCACTAGTGAAAAATTACGCTCGTTAAATCTTCAAGAAAAATGTTATGTATGTATATGCAGAAGGTTTTTACTTAAGGCTGGATCTATGATAGAAATCTGTTACGCCGACATCGATCCAATTTGTTATCACTAAATGCCAAATTACAAATATGTCAAAGATTTTACGTCAGTACCTGCCCGAAGGCCTTACCGGACGGTGCTCTTCGCACTGGGTGAATAAAGCCGTTCACCACCGTCCCGTCGTCCCTTCCAGAGGCACATGCTGGGTTGAGGCAAACAACATGTGCCCCTAACAGGGACGACTTTGTAGCAAATTCTGTACAGGCTGCAGGACCATGTACAGACTCTTTGCTGAAGTGTTGGAGCTATCTAACCTCCTACTACCCCAATGGCCCGGCAGCAAAATATTGCCCCGCGTCTTACCTGGGGCTTCGCCAACCGCAAAACATCAGGGCAGCTTTGTCGAATAGCAACAACACCTAGAGATATACGGCCTGAAGAGAGCATCTACAATCAGTCACTAGCACCTCCTGCAGACACACTCATCCGACCCATAACTCTTCCCGCGTATCTTTGGGTTTTAACCACAGCCACCACGTTATCCCCGAAGGGGCCTCACCAATAACCAGTCTAGGACAAGTCCTAGGGGCTACTTGTTCCCGTGGCACCAGATAGGACTCTGGTCAGCCGCGTGTTAAAAACACCTCCGATTTTAGGTCCCGTGCAAACCTGAGGTATCGGTAGCACCTCTACCCAGACAAGCATAGGTAGAGCTACTTCCTTAAATTAAATATATGCACGCCCGTTGCCCTGTTATGTCCAGGGATTGGGTAGTAACATATAAGTTAAAGGGGTAATTGGCCAAAGGTCAAGGTCTGGAAAAACCAGATTACCCACTTACCGGACGAGCGAGCGAACCCACTTTCACCTTTAATTTACTTGCATGCGCGCCCGTTGCCTTGTTGATTCAGGGATTGGGTAGCAACATACAAGTTTTTAGGGGTTATCAGCAAAAAGGCCTAGGTCCAGAAACCTGATAACCCTATACCCCAGGAAGCACAACACCAAGCCACCAAGAAAAGATGTATTGACCGTGCCCCCCGGGGGGATGCCAAATTACAGCAAAAAACACGTCAAATGGATAAAACTTTATGAAAAAATCGTGCGTTCATTAGTGCAAATTTCTTTTACTATAAACCATATATAGCGGCCATATGGGGATTTTTTTCGCCTGAAAGCCTTTTGAAAAAAGCAAAGTTGCCTGATTGGTCACTTTACCAATTGACGTTGATGAAATAATTTTAATTTCCTAAAGAAGACATCCACATAGTGTTGAAATATTGAAAAATCAAAAAAATAAATATATTGTTAAAAAAAAAAATAAGAGCTCAAACTCAAATCCAAATAATATCAATCAATATTGAAAATTTTCTATAGAATATTTACTACGACTTACAAGCCGGTAGATTTAATGTAGCGTTTTTAGACCTGATAACTAATTTTTAATGCTTTTATATTGAGTATCACTTTTTTCATTCGCTTCACTGTACAACGTCACATTTGATTGGTAAAAAAATACACTCTGAAGATTAAAATATAAACTTTTGAAAACATATATTGATATATGCAAATATTTTGGAGGCAGGACTGTAATTAAATTATCAACTGATAAAGAATATAATGATATATTCACTTCATATTGGACATTTAAAATTTTTTTAAGTGATTCCGAAAAAGATTTTTTTAAAAATAATTTTTAGATTACATTTCATTTATTTCTTGAAATATACTCTACAGCGTGTTTAAAACCGAAATTGTATCACAATTTTAAATGATAAGAATTTTTAATTATCATGGACTGCAAAAATATATGTAATTATATATACTTGTACATGACAAGTGTATAAACGATGTTTCACAAATTGTTTGATAAGGAAGGAAACTTAAACTCTGAGTTTAGCTCAAGACTGAGAAATATTTAATAAAAAATGTTGAATAGATGAAATGTTTAACAGTCGTATTTGAGAGGCGTAAGCTAGAAGACGTTAAGCGAAAATATACAATATTAAGAGAATTAAAGTTTCGGAAATTTTTCAAAAACTCAAAGGCAAACAAATTTTTGGACATGCTTTTGGAAAAATGGAAAATTTGGCAAATAACCAAAAATAAAAAAAGAACTTAGAGTATTAAACACAAGAGAAACTATTAACATAAAGTGACTTTAAACTAATTAATTTTATTAGATATTAATTAATAATTGAATAAAAATAAAAAAACAAAACACATCAAAATGTGGCTTATAGAGCTGATGATATTAACTTTGTTGTTCATAAGTATAGCAGCCAAGCCCGCTAAATTTAACAACAGATCTATGGCATTGGACAATCACAATTTGACAGCAAATGATCAAACCGCATGGGAGCATTTGAATAAAACTTGCCTTTTTAGCGACTGTGATGAGCATGTAAACTTGCACCACTTGCGACACATAGAGACACACATGAATCGTGCCATTAACCCTTGTGAGGATTTTCACGCATATGCTTGCGGCTACTGGCACAGGCAGCATCCTCAACCCAAAACCGCCATGGCCATGGGAGAGCAACAGTTAAATGATAAATATGAACATATATTTAAAAAGGAGAACAACTCATTTGAATATTTATTAAAGGGCGATTTAGTAATGCATAAAATGCAACAATACCTGGAGGTGTGTCTGCTAAGTGAGCAGTTTGAGAAAGCTTCCTGGAGACAATATATTATTGCTCTGCGAGAGTTGGGCTATTTGCACTTCCACAGCTACACCAATTGGCTGACAATTCTAAAAGAGCTTAATTTATTCTCTAACAGCCGTTTCTTTATCTCTTTACAAATAGAGCGCTTTAATGTCTCGCGTTATATGCTGAGTATAGAACCGCACAATCTCTTGGTGAGAGTTGATTTATCTTTGGAAATTTATGAGCTTCTAGGAATTTACACCAATGATTCGTTTGAAAAATTAAGCAGAGATTTTAAAAATTTGGAATCGGACTTGGAGAATATATTGAAAACTTCCTGTTCAAATGTCATAGCGGATGCTAATAATGACTGTGATTTAACAGAATGGATGAGTTACAACCAATTGCTGCAAAGAAATAGTTCAAGCAAATGGGAATATCTATTGGCTGACTTTCCCTTGGAACTCAATGATCAAATATTTGTTAATGATTTAAATAATTTAGAAAAACTTCATACCTATTTAGATCAGTCATCACAAAAAACCTTGCTCTTGTATGCTTTGACGCACTTCATTAACTATTTACAGAGTCATAGTCATAACATCGTAGATAAGGGTTCCGGCAGCCAGTCCTGTCTAAGACATATGCGCAAACACTTTCCCTTGGCCATGAATTATTTATACGAAAAAGCGTTTTACTCTGTCCATCGAGCTCAAAGTGATAATGTTATTCATAAGGTATTCTCCCAGTTAAAAGATCAGTTTTCCCTTATACTGGAAAGCAATGAAATGCAACTTTCCCCAGAGAGCCTACAGTATTTAAGAAAAAAGTTACAACACCTGCAGCTAAATATAGGTAATTTGCCCTTAAATTCAAGCCGTCATTTTTATATGGATTATATAGGTGATCTTAATATCACTCACAACTTCTACAAAAACCACTTAATGGCTTTGAAGCACTTCTTCCACCATCAACGTTTACTGGCTTCTCCCAATAAATTTGAACATTTTTGGTTTACTTTCAACCTGCACATGCCAAACTTTTTGGATAACATTGACTCCACAGCCTATTATTTCAGCATCGCAAATACTATTATACTGCCCTTTGCCTATTTGCAATTACCTTTCTACGATCATCGCTTCTGGCCTTCTCTGTTATTTGGTGATTTGGCTAACACTCTTGGCCATGAGTTAATACATGCTTTCGATGTCAAGTTCCTAGAAAATGATTTTGCTGGCAACTATAACGACCAAGAATCGTCAGCTATTCTAAATAATAAAAAATTTCAAGAGAACATTTCCTGCCTAAGTAGGCAGCCCACGAAGTATTTAACCGAACGTATAGCGGATATAAGTGGCACTCACCTGGCCCTCAAGACCTTTGTCAGAGATCCACTTTTTCTTAAGAACAATGGCAAATTATTTTTTCTGCAATTCGCTCAATTCTTTTGTGGCTCTGCTGATATAAAAGACTTTGTATTAGAAGATCATACTCACGACTTGGACAGTCTAAGGCTTAACTATACACTGTCACATATGTCGGAGTTTGCTGAAGTTTTTCAATGTCCTCCAGGCAGCCCCATGAATCCTTTAGAGAAGTGTAAATTGTGGTAATTTTCGCTATTGATTTGAACTTTACTATAAGACAAATGGTATTTTTTCTCTTTAATTAATAACAAATGTATTTATTATACTTCTATTTAGACGTAAAATTGTACTTATAAACGTTTAATTAAGTAGCAAAAAAAATTTATGGTATTTTAGCTTGTAAGTTTATTTATGTTAATTGTTTTATGAACTACTAAAAATTAATAAAAGAAACAAACATTCATATTTAAAGGAAAATAGTGAACTGAAGCATCGCTGCACAATGTTTTGGTTCAAAGACACAAGTCGTGTTTGAAATCTTAATTTCTTACAATCTTTATATAGACAAAATATGACTTTTTGCTTTGATAAAATATTATCTAAAAGCTACATTTTTAGCGAATCCATAAAAGAATTTTTTACAACTGAATTATATTTTTTATATAGGTTGAATGCTTCCAAACTGCTTAAACTTCACTGACGATTTGGTTAAGCGACCAGTGAAATGTCGGCTAAATCCATAACAAACAATGCATTTCGCAAAAAGCTCTAATTGTTTTTATGTGGAACAATGTCAAAAAAATTTTTGGAGTGAAAGAAAATTCATGTATGAATTTTGATTGCACTTATATTCGTACTAAGCCCAGGATATTGCTATTGATAATCAAGAGGGAGTCCGTTTTTCAAATGTGTAACAAACAAGGGCGCAGCCAGGATATGAAATAGGGTGGTGCCACGAAAATTATGATTTTTTATGATTATTACAATTTCGATCTATTTGAGGAATAATCTGCGTGGATCTTCTGAAAATTTTCCTAGAATTTTTTTCCAAAAATTCCTCCTTTTTCTTGGTTACCAATCTTCGGTGGATGCTTAACATACATACAATATACTTATTTTTTGATAATAAGTAAAAGCATATTATTTTACCGTTTAAACGAGCTTCAGTCATTGTAGAGCGCAACCATGTTTTTACTCGCCTTAAATTGCTAAATGACCGCTCAACAGTTGCAGTTGCACGGCTGTGGCAATGAAATTAATAACGCCTTCCTTATATTTGGATAAAATAATCCAGCGTCCTTCAAAATACTCGCCAGCTCTAAGTCGGCTAATTCGACTTTACCCATTTTTTTGTTGCCAAAAATTATACCAAAGCTCAATTTCTCCTTCCAAATCATCCAACTTATAAAAATGATCAAACGTTTTTGTGGCATCTTTAAGCTCTTCCAGCTTCAAAGAAAGCATGTTTGATGGTTGCAAACAATGAATTGCAAACGTTGGCCTATTCTCTTCATTAAATCTTCTGTCCAGTGATGAAATTAAAGAATGTATATGGATCGCTTTCAGTATTCTGCAGGTGATGAAAATGGGATATTTGAATGGTGCGTTTGATGAGAGACTATCCTTGGAACAGACATCTCTATTCCTAAATTGGTTGTGTTTTCTTGAATAGAAAAAAGCAATCCGTCCACAATACCCTGTAAATTTTTTAAAAATTTTATATTGTATGCATGTAAAAAAATTATTGTAGAATTAGGTGGGTGCCACGGCCCTCTAGGCCCATACCTAGCTACGCCCATGGTAACAAAGTGCTTTATGTAAACTGTTATGCAATGTTAAATTTTGTATATTTTAAAAACATTTCTTAAATTGTTTTTTTAAAAAATTGCATTAGACGGATTCAAAAAATATCCGAACTGATAAAATAACTTTATTTTGAGATATTAGAAATTTGTTTTTTTAAGAGCATCAATGTTAGCAAAGTTTTTTTAGGTACACAAATAATTGTAGTAGTATTTTGAGTAAATTTTTGATGTCCCACAAATAAAAAAATGGGTCAACACATTTTGGGTGCAAGTATTTTTTGTCGTTGCCTCTTTCGAAAAATTTTTTATAATTTATCTCAAATTTCTATCCAAGTAATTAAACTATAATAAAGTTATTCCAAAGTTTACCCACAGGTTTTTGAAAAAACTATAACAAAAATTTAGAAAAGCACATATCCTTGTCGAGATAAAAATAAACCGCCAAGTTTAATTGTGCTCGTATATTTCCAAAGTTGTTTTTTTACAAAAAGGATATACAAGAATATTTATTATATACAAGAATATTTATTAGTTTATAAATTATGACAAACTAAGTTTAATACAAATATTTTTCCATAAATATTCTTGTGTATCCCTTTTCTAAAAAATATATAAATTGGAGGTACCAATATTCTTATCGTAAATAATGGTTAGGTTAGGTTAGGTTGATTGGAGAGGTATGATAGCCCATGTCATACGACATACAGTTAGGCCAGTGAAGGCTTGTTGTGCGCTCCCTTTATTTATCAAACACAAATTGCCAGAGTTCTGCGGCAAGATTCGAACCTGGGACCTTCGCACTACGAGTCTAGTACACTACCTACTAGTCTACGAAGGTCAGTTATCGTAAAAAATAGTTTTTTAGAAAAGGATGTGTGGAAGTTTCTCTTGTATGAAGTAAAAGCTTTCTGCAAGTATTTCGATGTCCTATCGTCATTATTCCTGCACTATTTCATATATAGTAAATCGGAGTGATTTTTATTAAACCAAATATAGTTGATTTTCATATAGTTCTACTAATGCCAACTTAATTATGAAAAAAGCTGAATATCCTTGTGCAAAGAAGGAAGCTAATGCATTGGCAAAAAAGAAATATTTTAAAGGCTGTCCTATGATCTGTGAAAACAGGGATAGCGTAAGTAGTAAAAAATACACATAGGAACCAGAAGTTTCAGAATATTAAAAATTAACACTGTTTTAATACTACATAGAAGATAATGTTGAAGAAAGTCCAGGTAGTATCAGCTCAGGGAGATTAATGCCATTGTCAGCAGGTAACTTCTCATTAGTTTTGGCATCCTTTTTTTTCAAAGAAATGGCAAGATTTTTGTTTGCTCAAAAGTCAATTCTATAGAATTACATATACCTTATGATTACAATAACCACTACATATGATCTATAAGGCTTCTTTAAAGAAGTTAAATGTTCCTTTTTAGATCCAGAATTCTAGAGTTAGGGTGATGAAGAAGAAGCCGCGACCGAAGATAATGAAGCTAAGGGACCCTTTGATTTAAAATATGATTTTGAGGCCGATAAAAATTTTGAATATTTAAAAGCGTCGAAAAAGCAATATTTGTCATATATAATCAGTATATAATATTTCTGACAATAAATGAAATAAAGACTGATCTCATATGGAAATATTTTTAGTCATGAGTGCAGTGGAGCCAAGTCTAAATCAAATAGCCCATCTTGTACTAAAAATTTCAGTAGTTCAGAGCATAAGGGCAAACATCATCTTTTCAAAAGAAGAAACATCAGCACAGCATCATTTCCCTTCATAAAAAATTTTTGATTTAAGCAAAATAGATCCGGCTTTCAAGTTGTGGGTAAGTTTCACCAATCTGCACTGCATGTGATGCTGATAACACGTGATCAGTTTCTGATCTGTCGTCTGTAGGGTCAATAGCATCTAATCAGTTTTGGAAGCATGTGAATATAAACTGTTTCTCGCGTGATTTAAAATAAATTCTTATTTATATGTGTATATTAATGTCAAGGCAACTTGTTCCAATAGTGATTAAAATAAGTTCCGCTTATTGTTTGAAATTTATTTTTTTTTATTTTAAAAATAAAAGATTATTGTAAAAAAAATCGTTGAATAGTTTTCTTGCGTTTATTGACAATTCTTAGAGGGATAACTCATAATTTGGTAGATAAAGCGAACATATTCATCGTTTATCATAATATTACACTTTATATTGAACGAAAAGAATATTAAACGATATATCAATCTACAGAATCGACTCTATGCATTTTTTATACATTATACGGACTGTCCTATACGATCATTGCTTTAAATTTTGTTTCCAAGATGTGAAAACTAGATATCACATCTTAGACGTATATAATAAAATATATAATCATACCAACTATAAAGGAGTTCAATTTTACTTAATATTGAAATTAATTATTTCAGGACATTTTCCATAAAAATGTTTTTTTTCGGTATATGAACAGCTAAACCCACAACAAATAAAGTATTTTTTAGTTCAATTATACTATGTCAATTAAAAACACACTTTTTTACGTGAAGAAGTTGCAATTAGCAAATATCACCACAAACTGTATTCGTTGCCTTGTGTTGCCTGAATAAGACAATAGAGAAAAATTACAATGTGTCCTCGTCTCCTACCTCCCTATTATTCTCTGAAGCTTCCCTCTGGTATTTAGCTCGAGTTGAGAAGAATTTCCCTATTAATCCCTATTAATCGGATAAATGAATTATATATATTTATTCTTTTAGGTGTATTATATATTTATTTAGCGCTATATTTAATTTCTTAATAAGTGGGTCATTTAGTTGGCATTTTTGAAAACTTATCAGTAGATGCTTATACTTATATTAAAAATTCTAAGAAGTCATAAGCTTGTCTCAATGTCTAGAAAAATATAATATAAAAAATTATATAATGTATATTGTTTAAAGTACACATATGTTTAACGTTAAGACCCAATTTCAAAGCTTGAAATGTTATGTAAATAAATAAAAAATTAATCCTTTTGATCATCATTAAATCCTATTGTATGCCTCCTAAAATGAGCTGAAAATAGGTTTTTCTTTCAAAAGGACTTTGCTCTTTCTATGATGAAACTGTTTTGAAAGACCTAACAGATGTGGCTTCTAAAGGTTGTTGTTCTTTAAAATTTGTAACAAAAAAAAACTTAACTGAATTAAGTACAAACACACATATTCACAGACTCTTATATATATATATATATATATATATATATATATATATATATATATATATATATATATATATATATATATATATATATATATATATATATAGTTTTTATAATTTTTATTACACACTTACCTGCATTCTATTAACATGCAGTTCCTTTCAGCAAAAGAAAAGTCTGTTTAAAGAACAGACTCCCTATTTAACTTTATTATTTATAAAAAGTAAAGAGAAAATGAAAGGAAAAGTATGTAAATGGAAACAAATCCATTGTAACCGACCTTAGTTTTCATTGAACATACTCGTACACTGATTTTTTCTATATACTGTAGCATACTTTTAAGCTTTGTTAAATATTTATAGATTAAAATAAACACAAGAAAGTGTGCAACGGTGTTCTAGCAAAACTATAATAGAAAATATTATAGTAAGCGAGTTTGTTAAATATTTAAATTAACCCATTTAAAGCCAAACCAAAACGACAAGGAAAACTTTAAATAATTCTTTATTTATATAAAATTAGGAGTACAAAAAAACAGGATAACAAAAAAAAAGTCGAAATAATTTTATTTTCAGGACATAGAAGGGGTGTACCCAAATTGGTACAGTGGCCACTTATGAGTGAAATTTCGAAAAGCATCCTTTTTCAATGCAAAGTGCTTTCTAGCATTTTTTGCAACCCCAACATCTGTTGTGGAAGATGACACAACTTACACGATTTTGAAGCTTTTCTGGAACGTGATCGGCGCCGTCTAGCTGTAACCCTTAAATTTTTGTGATATTCTTCAATATTTCATGACGAAGGACAAGCAGTAGTGCGTTTTTTTTTTCGGTGATTGCTTTAGGTAAACTCTTGCTATTGTTCGTCGAAATAGTAAGCGGTGCACGCTGTTTTCTTTACTGCATACTTGCAAGCGCCAAGCATTTGACATAGCCATATCCATCATGTAGGTAAATAAACCCCACTACCATTTTTTGCCATGAATGGCAATTCTGTATAATGATATGGATTGATCCATTTCATCAACTCCGTCCATGCCCTTGTTGTAATTTTGAAACATGTATGGAATCTGCATATCCGTTTTTTGCTTTTTTTGTGAGCACCATCTTTTAAAAAATCCTGCTGTCTAATAAGAATCATGATTGGTAGCCGCACAAATACTGTTATCCTTCCAGCGGACCAATAATATTTCGTTATTGTTATCAAACCTATAATCATACTGTGCTTGTGGCTTTTTCATCATCTCCTTTACATTTGTCAAGTGGCATTTCTTAGTACGTTTATCTCTTATTGTTCCTGTAGCACCTGAATTACGTAAATCATTTAGCAGCTCACAACTTGTAAAAAATTATCAAAATAGACTTTGTGATTTGCAGGGTTTGTTGATAATTTAACGAGTAGCATTTTGACAACTCTACTACCCAATGGCTCAGAAACAGAGTTAGTTGACCTACCGTATCCAGAAGAACTTGCTGCAACCCAGTTTTTATATCCAAATCAAAATGGGTTTGCCTCTAATAAACTGCTCTGCTGAATGACGCCCATAATATTTTACCATTGACTCATCGATAACAATATTTTTGTGGAAAATACCAAATTGGTTGAACTTTTTGATAAGAATATCTAAAAGTTTGCGCAGCTTGAACATTTTGCCAGTGGGGTTTGAAGCTTCGTTTTTATCAACAAGGAGCAAATTTCTCTTAATTTCTTTAAACCTATTCCTGGACATAGAATTTGACACAACTTCTACTCCTTTATCTTCATCATAAGAATAATACACGCTTCCCCTTGGCAATTTGTTATATCCAGAAAGAATAAGTATAGCAAAGAAATTCTTTAGCTCTGCAACGGTAACCGTTAAGTTATATCGATTATTTTGACTCGCCTATAAATGGCTAAGATTAGCGATCATTTCAAAAACTTCTTCGTCGAAAAACATTTGAAATATTTGAACTGGTGTCCAACTCTTTTACTGCGTCATTCATACGTGTGTTTGCGTATATTTAAATGTTATGCTTTCAGCCATTGTACCCAAATTGGCACAGCACTTTTTTATAGATTATAAAATCAGACATATATAAAATATCAAACTAAAAATAATTGTTTGTGATTCAGTATATATCGAATTCGATAAAATAAAAGAATTTATGAATTTATAATTTATACAGAAAATTTAATTGTTGATATCTTAAACCTACCTCCACATCTGTATTATTGACCAAATTATTTAGATTATAATGGCACTAAAAATGAATCAATTTTATTCGTTCTATATTTTTTATATCCATAGGTCTTCCTAGTACTTGTTAATGCATATTTTTTTCAATATATGTAAACAATTTTCCTATACACCCTAGATAAGTAAGTGTTCCCAAATTGGCACGGCGGCCGTATATGGGTTAAAATATTATTAATAAATTCTTTTTTATTTCATCTTTGTTTGTATTAAATGTGAAAATAAAATTATAGTTTTGAGTGAATTCCATACATTGCACATACAATGACTTGTATTCCTTTGTTGGATGCTAAATCTTTAACAAATATTTTTATGTTTTATGTGGAATATTCATGGTTTTTTTTTTTGTTCATTTACAAAATCAATTGATTGTGGTTATGACAGTTTTTTTAGCTTCATTTTTTGTGCATATTTTCATATTGAGAGAAAATATTTTCAAAATTGCTTTCTTTGTACTTGTTGGATTGCGAGCCATGAAAATAAAACTGTTTAAAATATTTTTTTTTAGGCATGACAAAACACAAAAACCAACAACAATAAAAATTACTTTAAATACCAATAATTCCAAAAATATATAAAGTTTTATATGTACCCTACTTAGTTTTGTATTTATTTCAGATTATAGGAACATCATAAAGTCTAGGTGTAGATTTATAATATACAGGCGCATTTGGATATAAGAAACTTTAAAAATACGTCCGATAACAAACGAAAAACACTCAATTCTTTTAAGCAAATCAGCACTCTGCAGAATGTTCTTTGAACAAAAAATAATGAAAATCATATGGATGAACTACGATTTTATATTAAGGTCTTTTTTTGTTGACTGTTATCTTATCTGCTGCGTGTAATACAGTTAAAGGGAGTCGAAATTGCATGGTGTTTTATTACCAGTAAATAAGAATATTATTTCTTTAAAGCGATCTTTGCTTTATGTAATTTTCTGGTTTAACATACAAAATGTAGCGAAGTAAAGTGTTTTGACATTTTTTAAAAACAAAAGCTAAGAATTTTTGTTTTCTTAGAGGAGATGTTTTCCTTGAAATCGTATATGTTATTCGAATTTTATTGTATTGCGGCTTTTATATTAGGAAAATAATTTATTTGCGAGCTAAAAGTTTTTGCCTTAATGTTTACTGTCTTTCCAAGGACCTCCCGTGCTATATTTTGAGTTCATCACATTATTTGTGATACTAGCAGGGAAAACATTTATTTGCTTTAGATTTTAATAAATAAGTACGTACTTCTTGTTTCATATGAAAAAATATATCTTTTTAACTAAAAAGAAAATTAAATTAAAAATGTAAGCATTTTGAACTAAAAAACACTTTAAGTTATACTAGACTAGAAAGTTTCTTAATTTCACATATATTAAAAAGTTTTACGATATAATCTGCTGATTTTGCCAGTAATGTCAATTTAACATAGAAAAACAGAGAATGTTCAGCATATATGTACATACTCCGTTTATAACTCAAAAGAAGAATCCTTTTTATCCTTTTTTTAGTGATTGATATAATATATACTATATTATGATGTTGTTTGCGTGATATTCGCCTTATCTGTCTACATTATTCTGTTAGAAATCAAAAACTTACTGTGAAAGATATTTCCATTTGATAATTTTGAAAATCCAAAAAAAAAAATAGTATTGATATATGAATTGCACTCAATTATACGATTTTATTATTGGCGAAATAAGAATCAGAAAAAGGTTAAAAAATTGAAAGTAAAAAAACCAAATATGCCACTTGACCCTCTTTAAGACATCAAATACGTATACACATAGAAATGGTGGCCAGTGTTAGAATCACTCATACGCCACAGAGGGTTGTGTTTGTTTTAACAAGCAGTTCATTCAACTGATTTTGTTTATACGAAATCTTTTTTATGCCAATATTAATTTGCAAAAATACTATTATGTTGTTTAAAAAATTTAATACAAATTTATACGACTCGGAGAAATTATTTATTGCGGGTTTCAAACCCTACACAAATTCTGCGGTAGACATCATAGTTCTATAATTTTGAGCGAAATTAGTTTAATGTTTAATAGGAGAATAATATATTTTTAAACGATTTGGAACTGTCAATTCAATTTTACGAACTAGAAAAGTGGAGTCAATAATGCAATTCACTAAGTTTATTATGAATGAAAAATGCATACATATATACTCTCCTCACAAGTGCAACGCGATCTCATTTGCAGGGAGATTAATATGCGGACTCCAAGACAGGATCCGAAGGCTAGATAAAAGAAATTGTTTTGTACAACATCAATTTTTTTATAATTTCGATATAATTTTTTGCATCCCTTTATTTCTAAGCAAATCTTACCAGTGATGTAAATAATTGTCTTCTAACACTGGGTTAGTTAACATTTTTTCCACTACTTTCTATGTTAATTAAAGTTACATTTTTTGTTGAGTAGTGCATCCTGTTCGAAAAATGTGCTAAACTTTTTACAAATTTTGCTAATTTTATAAATAAAGATCACTTAGATTTCCCTAACATATATGAAAAATTATCACATTTTATGTTTCCTCTTGTCCGTAGGAGTTGATAGGGTTTACCAAGAAACTCTCTTAGTTCTTTGCACTGAAAGAAACTTTAGCGTAATTTAACTAAGCACTAGCGTAAAGCTATAAATTTTTTAAAATATTACAAAAAACAAAAAAAAATTATTATTTTACACAAAAACTTATTTTCTCTGCATCTCGCTAATAGAAAAACCACAGAGTTATTCCAAACTAAGCATCTGTTTTAGCGTACTCTTGCATCGCACATTTAAAAAGTCTTTTGAAAGGAGCAATCAGGTAAAACTGAATGCTTGTGATGTTGTATTGTTCTTATTTGATATCATTTATTTATTAATACAAAAATGCATTTACCCTTTATGGCCAATTTATCAAGTTCATAATAAGCAAATCACATTCAAACATTTTTGTAAAGATATTACAGTAATAAAGCTTCCTATAAAGCCAAACCAAGTCCCAAGTAAATAAAGAAAAAATGTGAAAGTTATGTTGTCCTTTCTGAAACTTAAAGATGTACTAAACCAGTGGTTTATCAGTTTTTCAAGGAATACTTGCTAAAAATTTGTAAATGGTCTCAGAGACCATCACTCGTGATATGGCATCAAATGATTCCATACTCCTACAATTCGTATAATAAATGATCTTGGTTTAATGAGGGATGAGTGCGAATATATTATAAGCGAATTAATTCTAGAAGACCCGTCATCGGGAGTAGACTGAACAATTCACGAAAGGAAGCATAGTTAAATGCTACCGGGCGCGTCGACAAATTGTGGATAGTCGAAAGTTCCGCAGATATCTAGAGCAGCTGCCATGGCAGTCGCGGACAATCAGCGGTTCCGAGTGGAGAGTCTCAGAGGGTTTTCGGGTGGCGCCAAGTTCTGAATGCCTACGATACTTGGAACGTCAAGCTGAGTGAGTGACGCCTTCAAATAACCAATAGATAGCAAATACCAACGACTGTTTCCTGTGTTAGCGGCGGCTGGAGGCAGGCGTTAGATCTTGCAACAAGTGGCTTGCTATATAAACGTGATACATTACTTTTAATGTAGCTTGCCTGCCGGCGAAAAAGTTGTCAAGAGCCTTGCACTACCAGTTCTTTTAATCTTGTAGATCATAACCATCATTCTGACATTTATAAAATTACCAAAGGTGCAACTTAATTTGTTCTGCTGTATGAAGGCACATGATCATAAAGTTTGAGTCAAAATATGTGTCTTACTATCATGCTGTAGCAAAGTTAAAAAATTCTACTCCACACAAAAATAGTATAAAGTACAACTGCAAAACCAATATCCTTTTGTATTAGATGAGAACATATTCACATTATTTTGTACCAATTTTTACACGATATACGAGTAAATGTCAGATTTTGTGAGTAACAATCTTCTGAACAAGAATGATTTTTTAAACTGACTATTTCTGCAAATTCATCGTTCAACCATGCTTTCATTCGTAAATGTACTTGTATTGAGAAAATTTTTATTTTAAAGAAAATAACATTCCTTTTTAACCATGCAGAGTACAAGTACGACTACCCCCTTATTTTGTCCACATTCATTTATTTTTTTTTTAATTCCTAGTAGACCAATAAAGTGTTAAATTCGTATATTTTTTTGCCTTTTTGCTGCAAGTGGCAATAACAAGACACTTGTGGCCTTTACCAAACTGCCAGAGTCAACCTCAACAATGACAACTATGCGAATACAATAAAATCCAATTTTCCATTTAACTTTTGTGAGCAAAAAGTCAAGTGTACTACTATCTGGGGATGATTACAATGATACTGATTCCTTTATAAACTTCAATACTATTTTCATCTTCTAAACCAAAAGTTATTTTAATAAAATTTGCTTTTTCCACAAAGTTTATGCAAATTTTTTCTTGCTCTCACATATTTAACTTTGTGCAGTTTCTATGCAGATTATAATAGAATTAACATGTGTGTAGCATATAAAGGCTTGGGATTCTCTATCAAATTCTATGAGGCACATTGTTAACTGCAGGTACAGAGCGAGCCAAGGCCTTGCAAGAACAAGTATATTTAAGTTAAGATGAAGTATAAAAAATTCTTCATATTCTTAACAACCCTTTTTTCCTTTTTTTGTGAGTTGAAAAGGTGCATGCGACATTTGCTTTAAATGATTGATGATGGCATTGATGAAGACAGAGTATATAGTGGCTATTGCAGAAACACACATACTTACTACATTTTGTGGCATGTTGCAAAATCATATCAACATATTTTAAGTAATGATAATTTATGTTACTTTTCTTACTCTATATTATAGCAATAAACGACAAGAGAAATTTTTTTTCAATTAATTTCAAATTAATTTTAGAAACTTAAACTAAAACTGGAAACTTAAAGCTAAAAATTAGATTGAACAAAATATTTCTTAAGCAATTTTCGTAGTCTTATAACTACAGAATGAATATTATATAGTAAACACTTTTAATATATATCATCTTTTCAAAATAATCTTATTAACCTTGATGCTCTTAACTGGAGCTTCTCTCTAGTATTAAGCTCGAGTTGAGAAGAATTTTCGGATTAGTTGAAAGCAATCACTGCACTCGAGACTTCTCGACATCAATAGTTCTCGGACCGATCCACAGCCCAATATGTGTTCCAGGTTACTTTAAAAGTCCAAGAATGAAGTCCAAAGTAACCGGATGTAGAAATTCGCTGCTTTAGAGGCAGTTTGTTAAAGTGACGGTATATAATGAGAAGATTCGGCAAGAGTCTGTGGTGTTTTTTAAAAACAATGTGCCTGGAATGAATCATTTGATTTTGATGAAGTGTGCGCCAAATGACTTTGTTTTCACATGACAGGGATTGATGTGATTTCTGCTCTAATAGAATCGATTTTTATAAAAAAATTTTAATAAATATATTTTATTATCATCAAGAATATATTTCTTTGCTTAAAAATAATAAGTACTATATGATAAGGATAGTAGTACAATAAATAAATAAATAAATAAATAAAACTTCTGAGAATAGATGTTGAACGTACTATAGATATTGGGTATAGGAAAAAGTTGTGTCATTTTTGAGAATGCATTGTTGATCCTTGGCGAAAGCACTGAATGGACTAGATTCCATTTATAAAGATAGATTAGTAATAGATCTATAGTTTTTTTCGCAATAAAAA
Source organism: Germaria angustata (assembly GCA_963681545.1). Classification (NCBI taxonomy): domain Eukaryota; kingdom Metazoa; phylum Arthropoda; class Insecta; order Diptera; family Tachinidae; genus Germaria; species Germaria angustata. The sequence continues at coordinate 92,312,485 of OY812999.1, read as the reverse complement.
TTATATGACGAGTCTAGAAAGGACATGCCGAAGTTAATTTGCAACATTTCATTGGTAAGAATTTTTCCTTATGCGTCGGATCAAGATCAGGAACGAGATCACTCTCAATGACAGAGCGCTACGCAGTATAATTAAGATAAGCCACACGTCACTTTCCACAGAAGTTTGGTTTCTAGCTTGAGTTTCATCAGACTTCAGATTTAGCTGAGTTTAGAAGCTTTGGCTTTGTGTCCAAACTCCTTGTTTGTATGACACACAAATTAAAAAACGGCCGTAATTTCTTTTAGACCTTATATTATAAAATTTTTATTATTATTTTTTTTTAACAATTAAATTGTGTAAATGTCATACAAAATTATATTGGCTAAAACAATGACATTTGCGGTTCAAGTAAATATCTTGGCAGTTTGGCAATTTTTAATTAATAAAGACAACTTTGAGGTGGGTTTGCAGTAAAGCTTTCTAAAGATATTAAATTTATATGTTTTGCAATTCACAAGTAGAAAAGTATGATTAAATTCTATGGAACTCTTAAGGAAACAAACAAAAAGACTTTAAATTTTTTAATCTTTTCCGCTTGTGCTAAAAGCATCCAGTGAATAATACAAAAGAAACAACGATAAAAAAGTATAAATTTCTGTTAAATGCCAACGGCAAATGCTTAGTATGTGCGTTGAATACATAATATCCTGCTGTAAGTTTTGTTGTAATGAGTCGATTGCGAGTTGCATACAAATTATATAATGTGACACGATTCGAGGTGGGATATGGTTTCAATAAGGCCAGCAACTATAGCAAGAATCATAAAATGAAATAAATTTTTTTTATTGCCTTCATGAATAACCAACATCTTGCGTGTTTTCTGTTTTTTATTTTATTTCGAATGACTGATGCCACATTACTCTACGTTGGATGACTTTTTTCTGAAATAAGGAGAATAATATGAATTAATTTGGAAGCCTTTTAACCAAATCTAATTAATCTATCGGCTGTAACAACACCATAAACAAAAACACTCGAAATTGGAAATGATATAAATAATTCCCACGAATTTTCATACAATTTTGGATTTATTATTTTATAAAATAAATCAGTACGTTTTGGAACATATTTTCTGTTTTTGGTATTAGATTTTTAGGGGAAGCAACAAAGAAAAAAAATCAATTATTAATTTACTTCTTCCCAATTGTTAATAAGCCAGAAGCTATTAACTTTTTTAGATCAAATAAATCTGGGGTTTCGTCTAGCTCTAGTCTTTTTCATATTGTACAAAATTTTACTTTTGCAACTGATGTTACAACATGCAGCAGAAGTAGGCATTTAAAGGACATTAACATATTAAATCCTATATAATAGAAACAGAGGCACATATTTAATAAGAAACGGGTTTCTAGGGCAGCTTAGCTATATTGTAATACAATAAATATGTATTCCAACTTGAGAAAAAACCCCTATAGTTATATTAGTAAGTTTCTTGCAGGTTGTGCTAGTCTTAGCATTTCAAAGAATAGAGCTCGCTTTGACTGACAGATTGATGGAAATCTGAGTAAAGTCAGAAAAATTTTCCTTATTTTCTTCATATCTTTCATTTATCTAGATTTATTTTCCATTAGAAAATTTTTCTAATGAGAACATTTCTTCGCAGTGACGAACTAAGTAACATCACTTCTCTAAGAAACCAGTAGCAATGTCGATTATTTTGTAAAAGAAATCAAATAAAGACCATTAAATTCTCTACGCTGAAACAGAAGTGCAATGGTAACAGTGCATAACAAGACAACACATGCCCGTAACGTTACTTCTATTACATTCAAATTGTCGTAAATATTACATCTATAGTTATTTAACATAAATGTCCTTAGACCGTATATATCATAGGGATAACAAAGCATAACTTACCATTTTACTCAATATTAAGCTACTAAAATTCATAAATAAATACTCAAATACTTTTAACAAACTTCGGTTAGAGTGAATATATTTAAACTTGTATCCTGAATTAAGCTTTTTAATGTTCTACTTGTGTTTGTAAGACATATACACACATGGGTATATGTACATATGTTTACATATGTATAACCAGAAAAATACGTTTTTTTTCTGTGTTCAAAGTGAAAATAAAATCAATGTTGTTGTTCCAAAGTCAATATTATTGTTGGTCAATACAACAGTATGAATAACAAGAGTCTTGGGCCCTCCATCTCACTCGTATATCACGAGTATTTCATTTTATATATATTTTTTTAACATCAACATTGACAACAACATCATCATCGTCATCATCATCAAAATAATGGACATTACAATATCACTTCATAAGGGATGATGGCAATAATAGTGAAAAATGTACGAGTACATAAACATATAAAAACACATGCCCGACTATACCAGAGCTCTAAAAGAATGGTTCGTTATTTTGACTGAAACTGCCAATCATTCAACCAGTCAATTGTAGGTTCTTAAATGTATTAATTTTGCACAAAAAATTTATCGTATTAATACACGACGTTTGTCACAATAAATTTAAAATTGGTGCATGAATTTATCTAATGAAAAAAAGAAATAATTGAATTAGAATTTTAATATAAAAAACTGAATAGGACTGAACAATTTTCTTTGTATTTTTTTAACTGTTGTTATATAAACGTAAGCAGCATTGAAAGAAATTGAAATTTTATTTTATTTTCTGGTATATTTGTTCAAAATTGTTTTACTATATTTTATTTTATTTTGTCAAATAGAGATAAAAATTATTTTTCACGGTCTAAGGGATCGCAGCAAATATTTTGCGATTTTGTTTGGTTCATTATAATCTGAACCTCGATACATTATGCTCCTTGTAAGACCGATGGGAATATATATGTATATTATAACCTTAAAATATTTATAAAATACTGTTGGAAAGGGAAAAGTAATTCATTACACGCAATAGTTCCTTATAACCGCTGCATGTTATAATCAAACTTCACTTTACTCATTATGACAAAAAATGTCTTGAATGCATTATTTCTACAAAAATGTAAAAGTAAAATTCGAGGAATTAAAAATTTGTTGAATTTCTTGACAAAATTATTGAACATAATAATTTTAAATTTGTTACAAATACGTTGACCTAAAAGCCTTGCATTCAATTTTTGTCATTCGCACGAAAAAAAAACAAATATAAATCATTCTTTTACAGCTCTGCTCCATACATACATTTTTAATGATGTAAGTGTTTGCTTTCAATACCTGTGTGAATCTTTGTAGATGTTGAATAAAACGTAGAAAGAAAATTATCACAAAATGTGATACATACATCCATATACATATACAAAGTTATTTGTACATGGGTATTTCCATGGAAAGGATCGTTACGTTCATATAACTTCAAATTGGAAAAATTGTGATATCCCTAAAATTGTATGCATTCATTGGTTTGAGTGGAAAATATTGGATTTGACTGAGTGAAAAAGCGCATAGAAATGACGCCCAAAAATTTATAAGAATAAAGAACCAATGAAATATGACCTAAACAAAATAAAATAAGTGCCAAACAGAATTGAATGAAAATACATATAATTATTCTCAAGCCCAGAAATGATATTATGTAAAAATTTTGTGTTTTTAAAAATATATTTTATGTATGGCCCAACAAATATGGAGTAAAGTATCATGTATAACATATCACTCAATATTGTAAACGATTTAGATTAATCAAACATCCACGTCACATACGTTAAAATGAAAACTAATCTGTAATTGTAGTGGACTTTATTTTGTTATAAAAGACTAAAATATTCTGCAATGGCCAAGTGGTTAACATGTCCATTCGTTTCAACTTTGGTGCCCTTACTTAAAGAAAAAAATTTATTAAAACATGACACCAACCCTTTTAATTTATGAATTAGATTAGATAAGGAGCAGTAAAATTTGTTAAGATGGTTAAGTACCCGTTTAACGTGTTCATGTGTTAACTAGTCGTAGTTAAAAATTTATTAAGGTCTTGAAGTTAAACATTTTGTTATGAGTCATAAGGACAATAGCTCAGGCTGCGATCAGTCAAGAGCGAGAGTTTTTTTTAATATAAATAAGCCCTGACAATAATCAACAAATTAATTTTAATAGTTTTGAGTAGAACATTGGAGTATGAAATAAAAAATTACAGGATCGTAATTGTAGTCGGTGGAGAAGCATACAAATGACATTTGCAGCTCTAATTTTTGGTTTATATAAAAAAAAAAAAAATAATTTTTAGCATAAAAACTTGTCGTTGACAGCGACATTCATACCAAATATATAATTTAATAAACTCAGGTTAAGAAACTATGATCAAAAACTGATACATAAAGTTCACAAAACATGTAATAATGTTGAAAATCGTGAAAAACCTTAGTGCTATTTTGGAAAATACGCCAAATTGAGTGAAAGTTTCATAGGAAATAGTATTAAAAAACTAATAAGATTTTTATATAAACCACACAAAATATTATTTCGTATATATCTGGAGCAAAATTCAGCTTGGGCCCCTTTCTCAGGAAAAAAAAAACATATGTAGTATTCGCTGAAAAGCAATGATCTTAGATAAAGGACTCCACGAAATCTACTTTCATTGTGCTAGAATCCAACTAAAACATATACATCATAATTATACATAACAATTAGCAAGTGCATATAGATTTGAACTGTTGTTCTATATATTTAAAAAATCCGTTGCAAAATAATTGACAATTTGGCATTTTGTAAAATACCTATACAGACGAATGTGAACCTCCTAAGCTTTAGCAATCTGAAGAATTGAAAATTATATACATTTAAAAATGTTCAAAGTTGATTGATTGATGTCACGTATTTCTTGAATATTCTCTCTTAATTTTGCTTAAAACAACTTAATTTTTATTTAGCAGATTTGACTCATACTTACTTTCATTTAGTGGTTAATAATTTATTTCAAGTTTCCCCCATCTAATAAAATTATTCCTGCAGAACTTTTTTAAATCACATGTTTTCAATGCAATTGTTAAAAATGTAAGTACATATCTTTTAACAAAAATATTCTCATATAGAGATACGATAGTAATTATATACATACTCCTAGGTACCTACAGTTTGTCAAGAGTTTTGGCAAAATTAATAAATATTTTGTAATTACCAGTTAGTTAAAATGAAAAATAATTTTTTTAGTAATCCTGCTTCCAGGCTTAAAGGGTAAAAACTTTACTATGTTCTTACGAAACTAAAACCGAAAACTAGATTAAAAATATATCAAAAATAGCCATAGACAAACACGTAACATACATTGACTGCATATTTAAATTTTGGTCATTTGTTCTAAATCGGCAATAAAAAACTTAAAATAATTTTTCGCTTCGCATATAAAAAACAAGTAAAAATAAACCATAATTATAAAACAAAAATTTTATAAACATGTACAGAAGATCTTCGCAACTGCATACTTTAGTTCTGAATAAAAATTTCGGATGTGTTATCCTTATTTTCAACTGACCTTCGTAGACTAGGAGGTTCGAATCCTGCCGCAGAACTCTGGCAGTTGTGTTTGATAATTAAAGGGAGCGCACAACAAGCCTTCACTGGCTTAAGTGTATGTCGTATGACATGGGCTATCACACCCCTCCAATCAACCTAACCTAACCTAACCTATCCTTATTTTTCGTAATAAAGAGAAAAGCCATTCCCTGAAATATATGAATAAACAATTAATGAATAAAGTGCCCACAGCTTTGGCAATATTCAGAAGCTCCAATTAATTCTAGGATAACTTCTGATAAATACTTCTATTTGCAGCCTTAAGCTCCTCAAACGATGATGTAAGCATCTCCTTATTTAATAAAAATCTCAATCCTTTTAGACAAAATTTTGATTTTCGCAAGAAACTAGGTTTGCTGTACTTAGTTGCTGCAGCACAAATATATTTATTTTTTGGCAAATTACTCTTTTACAAGCAACTACAACTTGTTCAAAAGGAAGCCGAGATCCCCGAGAGAACCAAAACCCCAATAACCTTTATCCTCATTAAAAATAAAAACACAATCAAATAAATTTACCATTATTGCAACAATAGTCGGTTGCTTTTTTGTCATAAAATTGTTAATATACCTTGTGTAGAATAATTTTTCTTACATGTTTTCTAAGGCACATTAACAAGATATGGACAGTTTTATTACCAATTAGAACAATACAAACACAATAGACATTTTGTTGGTATAATTAAAAAAGTTTTTCTTACATCCATTTAATGAAACTAAATAAAAGCTATAAAAAAAGCATGAAAAAATTATAGAATTTTGGAGATTTACGAAATTTTATTTAAGTTGTAATATTGCAAGAAACTGATTACCAAATTTTCCGAAATGTATTCAATATATTACACCCCATTTTAGATTTAAAACCCATAATTTGATTTTTTTGAAATGTACGAAATTGTCCATTAAAATTCATTGCAAATGATCTAGTATTTTTAACTGAAAATTTAGAGGTTAATATCCTACCTAAAGTTTTACCTGAATAACATTTATCCTTTCGCAAATGGATGAGTTGTTTTTTTTTCTTAAATCGAAGTCCAATCAATTTACAGCCATCATTTTCTATTGTATTCAGACAACTGGACAAGTGCCAGATATGATCTTGTTGCAGAATTTTATTTCCTTGCGTATTTTCGTTCTAAGTCTCAGTTGAGGGAAAAATCATAAAGAATGCATTTCTCCGTGTTCATGTGTATTGTTTCTAATGTAATATAAAAGACAAGTAAAAAAATATTTGTGATGCTATTATGTCTTTTAACTTTGCATATTATGCACTCTGTAAATGATATATGTGTATATAAATATAAGCAATATTTGATATTTAGTATAGTATTCCGGTTGAGCTACTGCTCCAACTGATTTCAGGCCTGCCTTCATTAAATTTTGTTTGGGGGTATAACACACAATTTTATTTATTGAAAATTTGTAAATATTTGTGAACAAAATACTTTCAAAGTGTCATCAGTGATTTAATTTTAGAGCCGATTTTTTGCAGCTTAAAATATATCTGATGACTTTTTTTGCATAAATTGTGCTAAAAATGCATTTAATGTGCATATTATTAAGCATACAGACATGCTGCGTGAGAGTAAATTTAAACTTTTTGTGCATTTCTTCCATACAATAGTTTTTTTGGCTCCATTATTAATATTTCCACCCAGTAAGAATCCAAGCAAACTCTAACCCTTGTAATATATATGAATTTTTTTCTAATTGTGCAATATTTTATAGTGTTATCTTTGGGCTTTCTAATTATTTGAAAATTTTTAATCTATCTCTTTTTTATAAGTTTTTCTAGTCCCAAATTTTTCGCTTATAAGTTTTATGATTTTCCTTTCTTCTTACCATTAATTAAATATATTTTCTTTTTTCAAACAATAATGTAATCAGCAGTTTTTTTTAGTTTTCCATGTTTAAAAATTTTCACAAAGTTTTTCGTTATGAATTGAAAAATTAAACTTTTTCTTGCATCTAACTTCCAAATTTAAATTCATTATCATTTTTACTCCGGTTTTTGACACTGCAAAATTCGAATGAATTTTAATTTATATAACAAGTATATTATTTTATGATGGTATATATCGGCTTTTAAATTATTTTAAAATTTGTGGTCAATCTCTTTTGTATCATTTTTTACTAATCAATATTTTTATGTGCCGCTTTTAAACAATAATATGATCATCGATTTTTTTAGTTCCTGTTGTAAAAGTTTCACAACCGCACAAAATGACATTTTACTATTTGTAAGAAAATATATTAAAAAAAGATGCCACATTTTTAAGCCCGGCAAGCTTTAAATCCCAAAAATATTTGAAAGCACCGCTTAAAGTTTTAATTGGTACCATTTAAAATAAATTTCTAAGATAACGATTCTAAGATATTGCTAGAACTATTACCTAAAGAATTTAAATTAAATGAAAACGAAATTAGCAGCTCGAAATAACCTCAAAATGGAGTTAATCGATTTGGCATTTGAAGCATACATACTCGTTTACAAATGCATCTGTATTTATAAGCGACCATGTACAGCATATGTTACTTTTTCTCACATTTTCATACATACATAAAAATATAAATTTTCATTTTATTTCTTTTGGTCCTGCATTTGATACATGGAATTCCAACATTTACATTACAGAATCTGTGCTGCATGTAAATACAAAACACACACACATATATACACACATACATAGCACTAGAATGCCATTAAAGAGGAATATACATACATACGTATAAATATTATCTGCATATCCATCAAAATCAACATCATGTGCATTGACAACATCAGATGCATTTTACACATCACGTAGTGGTTATAACGAATACAACAGTAATTTTTTCTTTCTCCTCTCAACAACTTTTGCACCCCACAAGAGGAAGAAATAATAATAAAATAATGTTTCATAAAAAAAAAAATCATGTGCAAAGGAATTATATTAAATATAATTTTTTCGTTCGCTGTCTAGCTCTCGAAGGAGGTTTCGAAATTGTATTGCGGTGCCACCAAAATAAAATTAAAGTTAGAAAAACTGTGAAATTTGACAACAACAAAGACGTATGTACTCGTACGTTTTCATGAACGTTGCAGCTGCTGATGACTCTTATGTAAATTAAGTTTCGAATCTGATCTCAGAGTGATGAATATTTAATGAATACTTACTGAATGACGAAATACAAACTCTTATGAATGGTAAAAACAATTTAATTCTACTTAAATTTTTTCGAACTTAATGTCTCCAAATCACCAAACACTATCCCATATATAGAGGCATGCTCTTCACCAATATTTACTTATTTAAATACGTGTCATTAATTGCGTCTGTCTGGCATATAAGTATTTTACATCTTTGTTATTTCTGCATTAAATGGTCAAATATATTTTGGCATATTGACAGACATACATATATGTTGCATATAGATACAGACACCACATTCATCATGCGCTGCTCATCCTTACGCAAAAAAGGTTAAAGCTGAACGTATGAAAGTTTAAGTGATAATGACATATGAAAAGTTGAAATGCAAAAAAATTAATAATAAAAAATGCACATCTTTTCCTATAGTTATTGGCATTAGGGAAGAACATTATATGAAAGCCATGATGATTTCCATTGTATTGCAGTTTGATAAAGTGCAATTGCAACAGTAAAAAGAATTGATTATAAGGACAACAGAGCTTTAATTATTAGAAATTGATGATTTCGTTATTCCGCTAATGAAAAACGACTACAAAATCCTTATGCTTTATGGCCCATGTTGGCAGCCGGTTCCCTTAAGGATTTCACTAATATTCAGAAATTTTTACTTAATCTTTGATAAAACTTTAAATATCTATTAAGCGATGCTAAACAAAACCTCTGGCACAGTCAAGTTCGTTTATTCTGTCGCGTGGCATTGTCGAGTTATGGAAAAACTCCTTGTTTTAAATAGTTTGCTAACGATTTTTGTACTACTTTATTGACACTTCTAGACACATTATTCTCTATTTTTTTTTCTTTTTATACATAGAGCTTTACTCCGTGTACTGAATATGTATAAGTGTGGCAAAACATATATTAAGTATACGCAACCACGCTAAAGGTTTGAGTTGCAATATAGCAAACTATTGTTGCATACTCTTTGGGATTACTTTGGGTAAATCATGACGTAGATTTATATTTAATTATTGAATAAAAGTACTTACAGGGTCTCCCAAGGTTCATACCGAAATGAAATAAAATAGAAAATAGAGAAGCCCATGCTTATTTCGGTCATAATGACACCTTTTCGTACTATTTTATTGACACTTCTAGACACATTATTCTCTATTTTTTTCTTTTTATTTATTTTTAGCTCATTTAAAGCTCGAACTTAAAAATACTTGAAAATATATTTTTTAAATTTTGTTTAATTAGTTGTTGTTGTTTCATTGTTTTATTTTAATCCTGTATTTAAATGAATATTTTTTTTTGGCATAATTTAACAAATTTATTTCTTAAACGATATTTTTTATTTCTTATTTCATATATACGAGTAAGTTGTATATATGTATATGTGAGAATTTGCTTCAATTATTTTAGTTAAACGTACGTGTTTCAGTGTCTGCATCAGTGTATGAATTTTAATTTTATTTATTACATAAGCTTTAGTTTGCCATAAATGTATTTTTTTAATTATATATGCTTAATTGATATATTTTTATTAGTTTTATCTCATTTTAAATTTTGTTTCATTGTAGGTATATAATTTTTTTTCCAGTTTCAGTTTAAAAAATATATTTGGGTATAAAATTAATTGTTAAACATTAATTCAGTATGATTTAATTATTATGTTTTTTAATATCCGCTTATGAATAGAGTTGCTTTTTATCATACAAACATAAAATATGTGTCTGTGTATATATCATAAAATGATTAAATTTTTCATTGCAACAAAAAGATATATAATTATACGTTTAACTATAATTAAAATAAAAAGTTTATTTAGTAATAATATAATACAATGCCCTTTACATTTATACATATTAAAGTTTATTTGATATAGTGCTAAATAAATCATATTGCTCATTAAAAAAAGTTATTACAAATATGTAATGTATAGTTTTTATCCAGGTTTAACAAAAATTTCTCCTCAAATTCCCCTTCTCCTAGAGCGTAGCAGAAAAATATTCATTAATTACAATAGCGTTCTCTTAAAATATGCATCGGTCTTCATCAATAACAAACGATTTCATAGAA